>JAYMSP010001950.1:0-27504 GCA_036897095.1 Plantago elongata | reverse complement strand
TTCAATATTCACCCAACCAAACCCACTATATATACTCATTCAACATCAATATCAATACACAAACACTACTAAACAAATGGGAGAAAGCTCAGCGAACTAATCATTCAGAAGTGGTGGCAATCCCAACAAGTAGTCGGGCCGACGTCAAATCAATGGCGGCATCTCGATTGTGATAGGCAACGGCTTCAGTTCTCAGTGATTTCGTCGTTCGCTTGCTTCACGTCGGTTAGGGCTCTTTGTTCTGTTTCCGTTGATTTTATTTTGTTCATGAAACGGAGTGTGGAAGAAGTGCGCAGTCAGCGAAAAAACGCCAACTAGATCAATTCGTTGGTAATTCGGTGAATTTTGACTAAAATTTCCAAGTTACCTAAGTTGTGGACTACAAATCACATGTGTGCAAAGTGGTGATTGCGAGTCCAGAAAGCTCATAGTTGTGGCCTAAAAGTGCAATTCTTCCCTTACTTGTACTATCATCACTGTGTGTGCTTCATCACTCTCCGTCTCAAATTGCACTTCATCAGTTTCTCCGTCCGTAGTCACATTCACATAAATTTCCCAAAATCTAAATTTTGTCGATCCGGATCCGATGATTAACTGTAGCCTGAAAAACTTAACCTCCGAATCTATCCGTTTCAGTGTGCCACGAGGGGGAGTATGCCCGAACCCACATGCATTGCTTCCCGGAGAAACCAGGAAAATCCGACTGTCTGACATCCGTGAATATGAACGACTTTATGCAGAAAGCCACGGCGAACAAGAGGGCTACTGGAGGATGTTTGTTTTTCACGGCAGTCACTATGCTGGCTACGAATTGGGGTTGAGCGACTTTGTAAACAACACTGTAATCGTATTCCAGCTGTGCGACAACAACACTCTTCGTGTTACGGCAATTAAGGAGGCACAGATGGGTAGTCCCTTTCGCACGCTACATTGGTTCATTCGCTTCAAGTAAAATCCCTATTTATTTATTTTTCTGTTTTTCTGCTAATTTTTTACACCATTTAATTATATATTTGATTCATTTTGTTTGGAAATGATAGCTGTTATCGCGAGAAGGACTTTGATGGACAAGAATATGTGCAAATTCATCGAGCCGATGCTGCTAATCTTAGGTTAGTTGTTAGCTACACATACCGACATACATGTCTAGTGGGTCAATTGCAGTTTTAGTACCGTCCTGTTCTAACTTGGTACTACTACAAATATCATTTTTTTGCGTATTTGGCCCTATATGACCATATGTCAATACATATAGCTACGTTTTTGCCCGGTCAAGCCAAGTGTTAATTCACAGGTCATGTATCAGTAAAATTGTGCTGCATTGAGGCTTTATATATACTAGTAGACAATACATACATTAGTTGTCAGAAACTAAAGTATTAGGGGCTAGTATTAGGTGTAGAGACTAATTGAAATCTTTACCGTTTATAAAAAGAAAAACTAAGAGCATATTGATTTGTTTTCTTCTGCAGTCAGAAACTAGTTAACCTTAACGGCCAGTTCACTCACTAGCTGGCAGCTGCTTGCTTAGCTGCTTGTAAGATATATAACGGCCTAGTTTTTAGGTACATCAATTATTTGGGAATATTGATTTTGTATATGGAGACTGGATAAAGAGATTTACATGACTTCTCCAGCCTTTCACCTGGCTATAAATTAAGTGTCACTAGATTGTGCAAGTCAAACAAAACCTTATATAGCAAAGTTAATATGTTTTCTAAATTTTGATCATGCATACCCTTTTTCTAATTATGCTATATTGTCTCTTAAACCTTCTAGTAACGTGGTGTCATTTCTCTTTTACTGCAGTGATAGTGACAACAGTTTTGACAACAGCTCAAATTCTAGTATCCAGGTAAACTGAAGTTTTATCAGACACATTTTTTGGAAATACAATTCATTACAGTATTTGATATACATATTACATCTTCTAGACAGGTTTACTATCACAATGTTCATACATCAATTAAACAGATGCATTAATTTGAGTTATGTCAAGTATGATGGACAATCTCGATGTGTTGAGCTAGCTGATAAGTTAGTGCTAAATATAGAGTCAGAAAGCAAATAAGGGAACATGTATTGTAACAAAGCTCATAGTCATAGAATTGAACTGTGAAGAAGGTGTAACCGAATTGAAGAATTTGTGATAAGTTACGGAGTATTGAATGCAAAACGTATTGAAAGAGAGAATGAATTGAGAACAATGAAATAGGTGAAGGCTGGTATTTATACGCAATTATAAACTAATTGTAACTGTCTTGAACCGTTGGTAACATACTTGGACCGGTCAATTTTTCCGGTGAGCTGTAAACCAGGTTTTAAAGAATGTAAGATTGGGACTACACTGTGAAAATATTGTTATCCCTATGTTTGTGTAACAATTTATGTAACAGTCGCAGAAACAATCAATAAGCAGCGGAAATAAATCAAAAAATACACCAAATTCGTTTTAGCAGGTATATGAGATATATACTTGCCGGGCCAATACAACAAATATCCATTATGAAAAGAGGATTTATAAAAATCGATTCAAGACTCAATCTTGAAAGAAAAGCTTGAATCGATAACACTAGTCAGAATAGAGACCTATTATAAACCTGCTAATCTTGATATCAGCTAGCTATTAGATTCAAAGACTAGCAAAGTGAACATGTAACTAAGACTACTTCAAAATTCACGTCTTCACACGTTAATCTTCACAATGTACTTAGTTTGGTATTTACAGGATCTTCAAACTCACAGAGTCAAGTACGAGATCATCTTGTTACTTATCCTTATCCATCGAAAGTCCATATGCTTCAAGATTCCTTTGTATCTTGGCTTCCAAGAATTCTTTGTATCTTGACTCCTAAGACTCCTTCACGTTGTGGCTTCCTTGTTTTACTCAACTAACTCCTGATAATACATATACTAAACATCACGTGGAACTAGGTTAGTATTAATGAAGAAGACATTTATTCCATAATCCTGCAAAGTGCATAACTGCTGAACATATAATAATGCTCTAACAACTGTTGGTGCAACTGTGTCAAACATCCTGCACTTTTAGGGTTCTTCAGTGTGCGACAAAATCTAATGTGCAGATTTTGTTCTTCTTGGATTGTGATCTCTAACATATTTGCCTAAGGTGCATAGTCCGTATGCTAATTCATTGTTTGCTAATTTTCTTCCTAATTGTTTTGACAAGTGCTGAGCATTGTGATTCTTTGATGCAAACTAGTTGATATCATTTTTTGATAATCATAATGCTGTTAAAGAATCAAGATCCATATATATGTGCTTGTAGTCTGTAGATTCATATTTGCTTGTTTCAACTCTGTAATGTGTGACTATATGGCTTTTTAGTAAAGAGCTAGCCTTAGAGTCGCACATACTGTTTAGAACGTTACAAATATTCTATTGCATATGTTTTCAAAAATTAATTTATGGACATGACTGTATCGATTTAATACTCACATGTATCACCTTTTCAGGTATTTATTTGTTGTTCTTCTGTGTATGCGCGTGTTGATTAAATTTTACTGGTATTGTTGCAGAGAGATGAACCTCGCGAGTCGTTTAGAGGTATTGCTGGTGATATATGCATGTGGCCCTGCGTTATGACCTCAGGCTCATCTGGGGTTCTGAATTCAGTGGAACCTGTTCAGACCGAAGGAACTCATGTTAAAGAGAAGGGACAGCTTAATCGTAGAGCAGGCAAATCAAAGAGGCCGTGAAAATTAGAGCAGGTATTGGAGTTATTGACAAATTAAAACCGCATTTTATTGACTTGACAGGTTGTCTGTGGCCACCATTTTGATGTATTTGTATTTGATTCAATCATTTCCATATTGCCAGAATTGAGGTTCATAAATGGAAGATTCGAAGTTCATGTTAAGGGCTCCAGAGCATATTGTAACACATATCTACACGCATATGCCAGGTTAGACATGCTCCGTCTCGTATGCTCACGTTTGCCAGTGAGAGAAAGCCGAACGAAGCCCATAAGGCAGGTGAGGCCGCTGACTAGAGTTCAAAAAGTAAAAAAGCTTATATTTATATTCTTTTATTTAACTAGGTATTATATGATGTAATAAATTAGTTGAGTTAATTAAGAAATAAATAACACTTTTTACAGATAAATAGTCAATTAAATTTGATTGAATTAAGGAAGGAGTTAATTTCCTTGTCTTTTATTAGTCAAAATTTATTATAGTAGTAATTGTCTTGAAAGTTGAAACGATAAAAACAAAATCTAAGTACTATATAGGGTGTAGATTAGAAACAAATTCACACCAAAATACACTACACTTGTACACAATTTCACACCAAAATACACTACACTTGTACACAATTTCCCGTTCATACTTCTGCATTTTGATCATCCTTGCCTTGGTCAGTTTTTTCTTTCTTTTTTTAAGAAATAGGCTAGTTGATTTCTAAATTCCATTCTGGTTGAAATCAGATTTTAATTGTACCATCTAAAAATGAATGTGATACTATTAAACTTTTTAATATTAATATATATTTCTCTTTTTTATTAAAAAAGAGGACTCAATTTTATATTTATCTCAAGTTCTTAAAGAAAATTTGTCTCGGACCCGCGAGATAATTGGCCTCCCCTGTTGTATAGTTTAGAATTTAGTAATGATATGTTAGGCAAGTCTGTAACCTTATATTATTGGTCTCGTGAACTTGTTTAACTAAAAAAGATCAAAATTCTTAGCTGTATTTTCATAATTTCTGGATTTTATGTGAAGAGTGGTGAGGGGCGATTGGCATGCGACTTAAATGTCCCAATTTAAATGTCTGCATAGTGATCGGAATTATAGTGGGATTTTAAAATTGTGATTGGTATATAATTGTAATTGGATAGGGCATTATAAGTTTATTATATAGGTAGAGAAAAATGTTGCTAATGTAGAGCCATTTCGATCTTCGACATTTAAATGCCATAACAAACACAAAATTCCGGAGTAGCATTCAAACGAGCATTTATATGCTATTCTAATCCGCCCCTTAAAGTTGTATGCATTCATCCCTGAAGTCTTCCAATTCAAAAAGTACTCAATTTGCTCCTAGTTATTGTCATAATACTCTATTAGCACCTAAACGTCAGGTGTATGGTTTAAACTAGTGGAATTAAATTTGGGATTGATAAAACAATGTGCCTTTTACATCAGATGAATTCCAAATTTGAATTGAATTTGATCCGATCCAATTCATACACACCCTGAATCACAATGATAGTAAGAGTATTAATATGGGCAAGTGCCATAATTCTCTTAAACAAAGAGATGCTCAAATTTTGAAAGAGTATAATAAAACAAGTTATACATGCTTAGATTTTGATATTATTGGAGTACTAATATACATGATTGGATTTTACACATCTTCATAAATTCGAACTTTTAAATTAAGATATTAGAGTCTCTGACTCATGTCAATTTGAATTTGAATCAATCGAAAAAAATCTTCGTCCCATATTAATTTCCACTCTATATCCTCTCCAAAGAGATTGAAATCATATCAGTCAAAAGTATTGAAGTACTAATATAATGACTAGATTTTATACCCCTTTATAAGCTCGAGTTTTTAGATATGACGGATTTTTTTTAAAATTATTAATTAACTGGAAATATAGTATTACAATTGTTGAACAAGACGAATTTATCAATTGATTTTAGATGTAAATTACCACCAATCTCTATTCAGAGAATATAATCACCCATTTCGGGAAAATCACCACCAATCGCTATTCAGCCACCAATATCTATTCAAAGAATATAATCACCCATTTCGGGGAATCGAACCCGTGACCTCATGGTTACGGGTGTCTCAGCTTGTCACTCGACTACAAACGTTTTGACAGATATGATGGATCTATTAGATATCATGATATGTAGAAGTAATAGTAAAAGGTCACAGATTTTGATATCACAGCACGCCAGGTGGCGATGCAACGGCATTAACAGGAGTATCAACGCAGGTAATAATCCAGCTTCCTATGAGTGTGACAGAGAAAAATCCAATGAAAAGTCCCATACAACCTATAACATACAAAGTTCGCCATATCCTGGGGCACTTGAACCCAATGGGTTCAGGTGATGCTGTATTGCTGGGATACATCATCATCATCGTGTGTTGCTCGATTTCATCCAGCGTGCTTTTATACTTCAGAGCAATCGTGGAAAGAGCGCACAAGTTGAGAAATCCTGCAAGAAACGACAGTGTAAATGGGATCCAGTGGTACCTGCACTTTAGCTTCGATGAGCCGTTGTAAAAGGCAGTGAAGATGACGCCTTGGAAGACAAAGTAGTAGTTAGCGAGCTGGAAAGCCTCCTTTTGGAGATGGCGAACTAGATCCAGTCGCTCCTTGTTGGTATCCCCGTTGTTGGTTGATACCAGATTTCTACCTTCTTCTACGCGCTCACCCATACATATACTAATTCTTTACGTTGTTCGGACAGAAAATCGAAGCTAGAACATACCTTTGGCTAGCAAACGTTGAACTACTTGGCGGGTTCAAGTTCGAAACTAGCTAGCTACTTCTTACAGCAGGAAATTCATGTCTGATAAATATATAGTGTAGATTTCGTGCACAGTAGGTGGGGCGTTAATTTGTCATCAGGAATTCTTATTGGTTGTTAAGGTCGTCTTTTTGTAAAAAGTCTAATTGGCTTTAATTTAATGTCTATACTAGTGCCAAAATAAATGCAACTTTCGTGACGTTGAATAGTTATAAGGCCATTATAAAAATTCAAACGGGAGAAGAAAAAAATGTTTAGTATACCTACTACTTATCAAGAATGGATGTAAAAAAAGAGAAAGAAAAAGAATTGATGGATGTAATGAAAGAATTATTAAAGCGGCCTCTTATATTGATAAAATGAGAATTGAAGATGGCCTAAAGCATGCATCAAGATATTGGTCAAAGTTTGATTTTATTAACTTTAAAAAAAGAATTAAAACCGAACAATTGATATGAAATCGGACTAAACAAGTATGTATTTACTGCTCTTAACATAATTTATACTTTGAAAATCGCCACTTAATATGTTAGATGTCTAAGTACTTTCCTTTGTGCAGTTTAGATGCCTACTAATTTTAAATTTATTTCATAATTAACTCAACTAATTTAATTACATGGTTATATCTAATTAAAGAAAGATCATGTAAAAATGGGGACTTCTTATTTTATGGGCCTTAAACGGTGGACACCTGCTTTATGGCCCGGGCCGCCCAGCCAGCTGTAATGATACATTGAGCAATATGTGTTGTACATTTTCAAAAGAGCAGTTACACAATCAGCTATTGAGTAGTACAATATGCATTACAAATAGTACATAACAGAATAGTACTCTAAAAGTCCAATATCAAGCCACTGTTGCATTACAACTTTACGATACAATGAAGGATCAATTCATCAGTTGCACCAACCATGGCGCAGAGAGAACCTTCTTATTGCACAACAAACTACTTATATAAAATGTGGCATATGCTAACTGAAAACAATAAGCAAACATCACACCCGAAATATGTAGAAGTAGGATACAAACACAAGAACGAAACTGAACAAAACACCATAAGTAAATCCATCCATGAAAGTCCGGTCATTACGCCAAGGGTCTGGGACTTGATAATCACCATCTCTGCTCTTTTGCACTCGACTCCTTATAATTAGCATAAGCTTTTTGCGGAGATTTTCATTTTTAGCACCTGTCAATATGCTAACAGCAGATGACAGAGCTTTTACGTTACTATAGTGATGATCAGGATGAATTTGATACCCATGATTAAAGAATGTCTGGTGTTTTGATTCCCCAATATTTGGAAGCAGTGGAGATCTCATTCTCAACGGTGTCATATCTGATGTAACCCTCTTCATTTTTTGTGGCTTTTTATGTATTTTTCTCCCTTCTTTGCCTGTGGCTATCTGCATGTATTTGTGGCCTCTATCCACTTGCAACTGCCTAATAATTATGAATATGGTTGCAATGAGCACAAAACTGCGAGAGAATTACATTTAAGATAACAACCAAACACACACAAACAGGCGAACTATGATTAGTTACCGTAGCAATGGGGATGCCTTAGTCAGTGTTCCCTGATGAGGCTGACTTTCTGGATCTTCCATGTCTTGGCCACTAATATATGGTAAATTAGTAACATTGAGATAATTTGCTCAGAATAAAAATAAGCAAAGCAAAGTGAGAGACACATTCTATGATTCTCAATCTATATGAATTCGCCTGATAAAACGACTTACACTCATTTGAATTATGGACAATTACCTTAGCATTAAGGGTGTATCAAACGGTGAGACTTGGGAACTTTGATTGATGGCAGCTTCCATACCTTGGTCACTATTAGATTGTTATTGTCTCATAATTCACTCAAGTGTGTTTATAAGTGCAATAGATGGAGAACATCTCCCATGATTGTCAATGTGGCGAGTTACTCACAATTGAAAACACAAATGCTGAGTCATGATCAATTACCTGAGCTGGCTGATGGGAGCTTCTGTTTTATGGTCGCTGATATGCCATGAATTGATTGAAGAATGTGTTATGACATTTTACTCAATAGCGTAATAAACTTATAGGAAAAATACGTAGCGAACATCTTCAAACATTTTCAATATGTATGAGTTTTCCTTGCTAAGAGAACACATTCAAGATATCAATTATGCATTACCTCTGCAGCGGGGAGGTCGTAGCAGTTGATATGCTATTCTTGACAGGAGCTTCTATATTTTGGTGGTCACTAATGTATATAATAAATCAGCATGAGTGAGTTGATTTAATTAGCCAGCATATGTAAGAAACAGAACTGATCTATCATATCCTATGATCCAAAATGTGTGTGGATTCTCCTGATCATTAATGGAAACAATTAAACAAATACATTTAAATTACCCCGGAACCAAAGGTGTAGCAGCCATTGCGTCCTGGAGATGCTGACTTACAGGAGATTCTATGTCCTGGTCACTAATACATGACAATTGATAGCAGTAAGATAATTTGCCCATGCTCTCTTCAATAAGATACCCAATTACCAAAACAATACGATCAAATAATGTCAATCAAGAACGCTCAATCTACAATCACTAATATGCAGAATAATAAAGTTAAAACACAACTGAAAACTCTTCATTGATCACCAAGAACTACAATACAAGTTAGCTATTACAGAAAATTTTACAACTTTACAGATGTATCGTCATTTCTGCAGCATTTGTAAGTGGAAAACAATAAGAAAACATAAACTACCTGAGTTCAGTTGCTTGTTCGCTTGTCCAACTAGACAATGACATCCTTGATGATGCAGATGAAGGAGGAGATGCATAATCTCCATCAGCAATATAAGACCGACGATTGTTCCTCTTCTTCTTCTTCTCGTTCTTGATTTCCCTGTCAATCCCAAACCCTTTAAAAATTAGTATTTGTTACACTAATAGTAATATGTGATAGACAAACAGAACAACCAACTTGGCGTTCAGCCAAAAGGTGTCAGGCCAAGTTTCAATTTGGCATCCCTCAGCAAGCTTTGCAGATCTTGCTCGATTTTCTGTGAAGACGTTGACCCTTTGTCTTTTGTTCACTGAGCACCAAAAAGAAAACTCAGAAAATATAATATGTTTGGGATGATGGAGGTAATGGATTACCCTTGCAACACAGGCACAGTAACTGCTGATTCTGCTTTCTCGCTGATGGTTGCTACTGCATTTCTGTATTCAAGTGTTTACATTCACTTGGCGGAAAAAGAATGAATTTTGAAATAGCCTATCTGCAGAGAGATTACCTCAATTTTGTGGCCATATCTGAGTCAGCTCGAGCGATTATTTGCTTTGTTCGCCTACTCCACCATTTCTTCCTCCCGAATCCGAACCCCCTTATTTCAATATAACCGAAATTCCAAACCATTTTAGATGTACGAGATGTGACCTTTTATGTAAACATCGAACCCCGACGATTTGGACAGACACGTTTGCTCTAAACTGCTGTCCCGACGATATGATAATTACCGACAATTCAACCCAAGTAGTTACCCACCCACTTTGTCCCATCATGTTTAGGAATTCTTGACTTTGAATTATGTGTGTGTGAGTGTGACACCTTAATTTATAGCCAATATTTTCTTTAGAAAACTATTATAGATAAATTTAATATTGTACACTCAACTACTCAAGTACATGTAAAAGTAAATCTTGCAGGACAAAGAATTAAGAACCGACCTGTGACGTAAGAAAAAATCAGTGGATCGATTCTCCTTGACTCCTTCGACGCAAAGGATCTCTTGATCATTACCCTGCTGATACCTGAACACTATCAACACATGAGTTATGATATCCCATGGTTGTATCTCTATGCCAGTATAGCTCCCATCCACATAAACCGAAATGGTCCACTGGTAATTTTCCCTCTTCCGGAGGATCCGGTTCAATTTTATGCTCTTGGTTTTGCCCCGTGCCAAGTCAGGAACCGGGCATACCCCGTAGGTAATACCCAATCCAAGCGAAGTTGGATCACGGACACGAAACCTGACCTCTTGACCGGTTTTATTTTGCCACAAAGTTTCCAGATCAAAGATTTGTATACCCATGGTCGTAACTTGCAAGGATTATGGAGGCCGGGCGAACGTTGGGAGGTTGTGGATCAAGAGTTTGAGCAGGCGAGAATCAACGACAAACAAATATGGTTTCGACGACATGGTTTGTAATCAGATTTGAAGTTTATTAGGGGGATAAGATGAACTGGATATCTTCATATGAACGGATTTTGGTATCTCTGTATATAATAAGTATGCAGACAGGCCAGGTGCTAGCTAGTTTTGGTTTGGGTGTTTCTTCACAATGAATGAAATGATGAATAACATGGAAAAGAGTGAATGAATTATGAAGCTGCAGGACTCCCTATTATAACAGATTGTTAAGAGTAAAAGATGGTATATCAAAGGAATATACTCGATTAATCAAACTTCATATAAACATGAGATGGCTAAAAACTAAAGAGTACGTACTGTGAATTCAACAGTGTCATTAGAGTATATCCGAATGGACTATGAGTCACTACTGATGATAGACTGTAGACTAATTACTTTTCTTATTAATCTTATCTATATTCCAGAGAGTCAGGTGTCCGTAACTAGATAGTGGATGCTAAGTTGCTAACCAACGAGCCAATGAGTTATAGTTTACACCATTATTCCTTCTGAACATAATTGAACTCAACTGAAATTAATTTAATTGTAATACAAAAATTCTGAATACATTTGAATTTGATTGGATTAATAAATTTTCAGACAAAGTGAAAGAACACAATTTTAGACTATATGTGTTCTCTTCAACTGTAACCTCATTTTCTTTAGTTTAGTTCCAATAAATTTAATTTAATTTTTCTTAGTTATATATCATATTACATTTTAGTTTAGTTAATTTAAAAATTGATGTTAAAGGTAATATAGCTTTAGTGTTGTTAAACATGGTATTAGTATTAACTATGGAGCTGTTTGGAATGGATTTGTAATTGATTCATTTGGCTCGATAAACAGTGATTTGACCTAAAATACACTTCAAACACCCTCATTTTAATTCCATTCCAAATACAATTTCATCACAATTCATTTAAACGTCCATTTAAATTTTATATCAATTCGCTCCTAAACGATTATTCATCTTGTTTCCGAAAATTTGACCGCAATAGATTTTATAATCAGCCTCCGCATAAACAATGACCAAACGAATTATTATAATTATCATTAAGGTATCTACGCTATGTTAGTCAATAAAGGGTAACCACTTTAATATTCAAGTATGATCGATCCGACACTAGCTACTTATGTTGTCACTGTGTCTATGCGGGCAATGTGGCACCTAGTCATTTTGACATGGCACCACGTACTTATAAGTTATGATAAAGGATAATGTGAATTGAAGTTGCTCAAAGCAAATTAGATGTACAAATGCCGTAAGTTTGATCTTTGATATCTTATCATTTAATTATAAGATTGCCGTAAGTCAACATTTTGGATTAAATTTCAAATTACTCTTTTATGTCTTCCCAACTTCATTCTGGTAGTAAAAATAATTTGAAAACAAACTTTATTCTGGTAGTGGTGGGTGGACGGAAACATATTCCACGGCCAATTGTATGTATGCATTGAAGGATTGTAAATCATTGAAATAAGAAAATGTAATCATATATTATAATGGACATTTATTAAACATAACGTAATCTTCAACTAGTAAACTCCGCTCTCGAGCTATGAATTCACTGGGACAGTTTGTGCTTCATTAAAAGACTATCCTTAGCTAAATCCTCTTAACCCAAACTTCATTGAACTTTGTACACGAGGCCATCTTTAATGATAGCGGCTCACGATGTGTTGCTGCACGTTTTTCTACAATGATAATGCATCGTCGTCACGTCGTGGTTGTCACGTCATTTTTCTTTTTATAAATTACATATTATAAAAATTGTTTAAAAATTGAAATTAACAAAATTGCATTTTATTGAATACTTTTTATAATTTATTAAAATAGAACAAGCCACGAATATATTACAATATAGTGCGGGGAATTTAAATCAAACGAAAATTAAATACAACAAGCCCACGACACACAACATCGAAATAAACAAATACACAGCCTCGATTGGAGAAGATCCATCTTCACGGTAGTCTCCAAATATGTTCCATCAAGTCGTTTATTAGCTGAGTGTGCGTGATTAAACTATGCATCCAACGTAAATTGTTTATGTATTCCGGAATAGTATTTATTGTAGACGGTGCCCGACGGATACGAACTCATTCAATGAGATCCGGTACATGCTCACGGGTATCTTGTTCGAGCTCTTCATTTCTTCATCATAGTTTAGGTATTTGTGACTCATCTTCAACTATCATGTTGTAACAATCCATAATCTTTTTGAGAATGACTTTGTTGTGCACAAGGGCCGGATTTCGTATAATTGCAAATCGTGCTTGCATAACTCCGAAAGAGGAGTTGGAGTTTGGATGGTCCGAAAAATATCAAGATTTGTTTCATTTTATAGATCTCGAAAAAACATAGACGTTGGTGATTTTTATTTATTTTTTTATATTGTATTTTCAGAGATATTACCATTTTTTAAAGGAAACAATTCGAATTTTAAAAAAAGAAAACGTCCCAGCGTGCGTCACTTGGCAGTAGCGGATTCGATGTTGTTGCCGAACATCGCACGTGCGTGACGCGCCGTCACACACGCAATGGAGCCATCGCGGTGCGTCGTGCTCCACGACGCGAGCCCGCGACGGCTCCATTGGAACCGGTCTGAGGTGATTCAATAGCTTGCCAGTTGTCCACTTAAATTCTATCTCAAACAGTCCCTTAATTTCTCGGGTTTTTTCAAGTCTCCTAGAGTAGTTCCATCCCCCTCTCTATCTCTCACCCAAAGTGGTTTTTAATTCCTAATATCCCAATTGGCCCGGTGTTGTCGCGTCAAATTCAAGGCTTTTCCCTAATATCGATCGTATTCCATATATCAAGGCTTTCACTGGAATTAACTATTTTGTCATTGTCTTTCGAAGTTCCAAGAGATTTAGTTTAGTGAGCAAGATTTCTCCAAGTGACAAAGAACTATGAGCTCACACCAATTCAAGTTCTTTCTTCACTTAGTAGATCCCAAATCCTGAAGGTGAAAAGGGTGTTGGGATCTTTGTGAACTTGATAAAACCGTGGCTTCCAACTAATTTGTCTGTTTAAGAGCACGAGAGTTCCAAAGTATTTCAACATATTTCGGGTTCATTCGTGAGATGGTCAAGTTGTTTTTCTCAAGCAACTAAATCCTCAATTTTATCATGTCCTATTTGTTTGATAAAAGTGAGAGTATTGAAAACTTTCAGAAACTGAAAGGAAAATTGTTTATTGAATGAAGTCTGATGATTTTACAAGAGAAACTGATGTTGTAAAAGAACAAAGCTTCTCTATTTAAAGAAGAAGAAAGAATGAAGAAAACAGAATCTGACTAACTGCTATTTTTAACTGCCGAACTGTACTACTCTTTATTCAGAACGTACAATTCGTGTAATTACTAAACAGAAACGTAAAGCTTATAATGCGACTTTATCAGCAGCTTCTTTCCTTTGCTTTTCTTCAGTATTCTTTTGTTCTGTTCTTCTTTTCTATTCTCCTTTTTCAGTTCAATCTTCAACTCTTCTGTTCAACTCTTCTTCCTTCTTTTAATTCTTTATATTTACACCCCCCCTCAAGATGGGAGTGGATATTCACCAATCCCAGCTTGGAATGAAAATGCTTGAACATTGGAGAAGGAAGATGCTTAGTTAGAATATCAGCTAGTTGATCTTGATTGGAGATGTGAACAAGCTGAATTGTTCCATCCAGAATCTTGTTCCTAACCACATGACAATCTATTTCTATATGTTTTGTTCTCTGATGTTGAACTGGATTGTGTGCCAAATGGTAGGCTGACATACTATCAGTGTACAGAACAGCAGATTATTTAGTATCAATGCACAGATCCTGAAGAAGATATCTAATCCACTGCATTTCACATGTTGCTGAAGCTGCAGCCCTGTATTCAGCTTTTGTGCTTGATCTACTCACTGTTGTCTGTTTCTTGGATTTCCAAGATATTAAAGATTCCCCAAGAAACATGTTATATCCTGATATACTGCACCTAGTATCTTGACATGAGGCCCAATCACTGTCAGTGAACCCCCTTAATTGCAGATTGTTGCTGAGTAATATATTCCTTGCCCTGGTGATTGCTTGAGGTATCTAAGCGCATGATGTGCAGCCTCCAAATGTCTATTGGTTGGGCAGCTCATAAATTGACTAAGACACTGCAAAGCAAAAGAAATGTCAGGCCTTGTAATTGTTAAATATATCATCCTACCTACAAGCCTTCTGTATAAATGTGGATCTGCTAAAAGATCCTTCTCATCTTTGATGAGTCTAGTTTTGGAATCAATTGGAACCTCAGCAAGTTTAGCTGCCATATACCCAGTTTCTTTGAGCAAATCAAGAGTGTACTTTCTCTGGCAAATGAAAATTCCTTCTTCATTTCTTGCCACTTCAATTCCCAGTATATATTTCAATTCCCCCAGATCTTTGATTGTAAATCTCTTATCAAGAAATGCCTTTACTGATTTGATTTCCTCTAGATTGTCACCTGCTAAGATAATATCATCTACATATACTAAAAGAGCAGTAAAAGAACCATTAGCATATTTTATAAACAGAGAAATATCTGCAGTAGATTGCTTATAACCAATTTCAGCAAGTGAAGTCTGCAACTTAAGATACCACTGTCTGCTAGCTTGTTTTAATCCATATAAACTTTTTACAAGCTTACACACTTTGTTACCTGCCTTTGTATAACCAAGTGGTGGAGTCATATATACTTCATCATCAAGTTCTCCATGCAAGAAAGCTGTATTGACATCTAACTGATGCAAATACCAACCTTTCACTGCTGCAATTGCTAAAATGCATCTCACTGTTGTTAATTTTACAACTGGTGAAAAAGTTTCAAAATAATCTAAACCATTTTCTTGTGTATATCCTTTAGCTACCAGTCTAGCTTTATATCTTTCAATGGTACCATCTGCATTAAACTTAACCTTATACACCCATTTACAGTCTATGCAGTTTTTATTTTATGGTAAATCAACTAATTCCCATGTTTTTGTCCTTTCTAATGCCTCAAGCTCACAATTCATTGCTTTAATCCATTCTGGATTTTGACAAGTTTGTTTATATGTTTTAGGCTCATTGACATTTGTAATAGCTGCAGTAAAACAGAAATATGCATGAGAAAGCCTATCTGCTAAAATATAATCAGTTATGGGATACCTCACCACTGATTTTGCTGCAGCTGCTCTTGTATGATCTACAAATGGAGGTAAAGTATAATCATACAGTTTCAAATGAGAAGATACTTGCTTATCTCTGGTTGATCTCCTCAAATTTTCAACCCCAGCTGATGTATTATCAACTGATAACTCTATAGTACTGATTTCTCCACTTATCTGTTGTTGCAGATCACTTAATTCTTCAATCTCAGCATTATCCATATAATGCTCTTGAGAGACATTATTTTCTTCATTCACCTGCCTACTACACTGGATAATACCATTAGCATTCTCAACAACATCACTTACAGACATAGGTGCAAACATTGGCCTAAAACCAGTTAACTCATTTGAAATCTTCTGAAATGGAAATTCATTTTCAACAAATTGTACATGTCTTGACACAAATATCTGTTTAGTATCTAAATTTAATACCTTATAACCTTTATATCCCAATGGATATCACAGAAAAACACATTTTACAGCTCTTGGATCAAATTTATTTCTATTAACCTGCAATGTTGATCCATAAGACAATTAACCAAACACTTTAAATGCTGCATAATCAGGTTTCACTTTGCACAGAACCTCAAATGGACTTTTACCATTCAAAACATCAGTAGGTAATCTGTTTATTATATAACATGTTGTTAACACACACTCTGACCAATACTTAATAGGTAAACTAGACTGAAACAACAATGCTCTAGCTATCTGCAACAGATGTTGATGCTTCCTCTCAACTCTACCATTTTGTTGAGGTGTTTCAACACATGATCTTTGGTGTATTATTCCCAAAGATGTATAGAAATTTACGAAATTAAATTCAGGTCCATTATCTGACCTTACACATTTTATCTTGCTGTCAAACTGAGTCAATACCATATTGCAAAAATGAAGCATATGTACCTTAACTTCTGACTTGTAAGTCATGAGATATAGCCATGTACATCTTGAATAATCATCTACAATTTTTAAGAAATATCTTTTCCCTAAATATGAAGGAACGTGAAAAGGTCCCCAAATGTCAACATGAATCAAATCAAAAGCATTTGCAGAAATCTTCTTGTTTTCATTGAAACTGAGTCTTTTCTGTTTGCATAAATGTCATATATCACATACAAACTCTGTATCACAATGTACATTTGAATATTCAGGTATATCAACAATCTTGTTTACAGAAGAATGGCCTAATCTCATGTGCCAAAGTTTAAAAACATCATTCTTATTACATTTTACAAGATTGACAGAAAACTGATCATGTGGTAAGTTGATAATTTCCTTTGATAGGTGATATAATCCATCAGTGAATTTGCTATATCCAATCACTTTTCTTGTTGTTTTGCAGATCACAATGATTTTTATAGAAATGACAACTTAGATTTTCAAAATGAGTTAAATGTGGTACAGAAACCAAATTAAAAGTAAATCTAGGAACAAATAACACATTTTGCAAAGTTAGTTTATCTGATATTCTCACTTCACCACACTTGATTGCAGTGATTTTATTACCTGTAGGTAAATTAATATCTATCTCAACATCAACTATTTTACCTGTATAAAAACTACAATCACATATCATGTGAGTAGCACCTGTATCAAGAATCCACACATCATTCTGTCCAGATAATACATTTGAAGCCAAAGCATATTTAGTTTTACCTGCTTCTGAAGTTGATGGAACTTCAGATAATGCAACAGCCACTTTATGAACTGGACTGGATGAATTGTGTTGTTGAGCCATGATTTGGTGTTGTTGCTGATACTTGGTAAATTCAATGAACTGATTGTATAACTCACCACTCATATCATCAGCTGCAGCTGCAAACTGATAACCTTCACGAGCTTCCATCACTACAGCATTTGCATGATGCTGCTGCCCACCACTGTTTTGCTGATGGATAAGCTTCTTACCAACACCTTTCTTTTGCCATCCAGGAGGATATCCAATTATTTGATAGCAAGTCTTCATTGTATGCCCCATGGCACCACAATGAGAACACTTTGGTTTGTCTTTATCTCTATTCTGATACTTGAAGTAGTTGGCATTTTTCACTAAGCAAACTGCATTTTCTGGTACTGCAGTTGATTGTTTACTCATCATTGCCATGTATTCTTGGCCTGAATGCATGCTATCATATGAATTGAGCCCCCTTTGCCCCTCTTCTTGCAGCAGAATGGAATATATCTTCACTAGTGTAAAAATTGGAACTTGCATTAAAATTTGACTTCTTATAGCAGCATAAGAATCATTTAATCCTACTAAAAATTTAACTACTCCATCTTCAAGCTGAGCAACTATCAAATTATCACTTCCACCACAAGTGCAAGTGCTCACTGGCCTTAAAGCCACAAACTCATCCCATAGCTTCTTGAACTGTCCATAATAAACTGACACTGTACTAGCTCCTTGTTGTATTGAACTCAAAGACTTCTGAAGATGAAACACTTTAGGCCCTACACTCCTAGTAAACCTGGTCTGCAGTTCCAACCATAACTCTCTAGCACAAACAGTTCTCAAATGTGATGAACGAATGTCTTGAGTACAAGAATTCAATATCCAAATTCTAACTAATGCATTTGATCTGAAGCCAGGCTATAATTGCGGGCACCTATTGTCGGTTGATGCTTGTGAATAAATATCGATGTGTGTTTGATATTTAATTATAGAATTCACAACGTCAAATAATATCGAAGTTTTCCTCAATTAAAGTCAATTAATTTCTCTACAATGATACAAATGTAACAATCTAATAAAATAAGAACTTATAGAAATAGAAGAATGAGTTTTGTGAATTGGTTGTGATTGATCAATGCAGTAACTCCTATTCATCACTAAGGTAAGATGATTTATGTCTATACCTAAGTGTTTTTACTATTTAATGCAACATGATTTGTACTATTCAATTGCCTTGTATCAATCACCTAGATAGGGTAACAAAATGTTTTTAATATTCTCTTTGTTAGACCTATCACTCCGTCGTTATTCCATAACTTAAATAAGCTTCACACACTTATTTCTTATGTTAACAGGCAGAACATAATTCATTGTCCTAATCTGATAGATGAGTGAGGCTAAATGAGTTCTTATGTTTCTCTTTTTTATCTACATCAGTACCATTATTTTGTTAATTTTCAAGGCTGTTAATTTCTGGATTCCAATGGAATCTACAATTGCATTTGTTTATGGAAATTAGTTTTGAGGTTTTCCTTAAATTTGAGTTTATCTACATCTATGTTCTGATTAGCAACAAGGGGAGGAAGATGAAGTCATGTTAGATGGCGATTAATGTAACCAAACAATTCAGAAGTATGATATTCGAAGGCGATTAATGTCATCAGATCACTTCAACAACACTCTCATTCTCTTTCTGCATCACGTGTATAATGGAGGACAACAATCTATTAACTTTAGCTTTTAAGAACTTATGTGTTAATTATGTTCATCGAAGTAGTCCAGGTTGCACTTTTGTGAAAGATTCTATTGTTGGTAGCTTGGGCTTCTCTGATTTATCTTTCATGTATCCAGATGCACTTTAACTTCAAACAATACAAGTAATTTTCCTTACAGGGTTGACCTTTTTGTAATAACGTACTTAATAATTTTCCATTTATACCTCCCAAATTTAACCTTTAAAGTGAATTTCTTTTTTCAATATTGACATTGATAGTTTTAACATTTTATATTCTAATCATATATGGGCACCGCGCTAAGTGCGGTGATACCACTCTAGTGTGTGTGTAAAATGGATCATTTAAGTGCCCAATACAAAATGTAGATAATTTTTTATGATAGGTACGAGACTTTTAGCGGAATAAGTTTCTCATACGAAATCATTTGAAACGGATACGAAATTTGATTTTTGCCAAAAGTCAAATTGCAAATAGGTCCCCAAAGCTATAAAGGCTACACATGTACACTGCAATCAGCTACGACGACTTTCTCACCATTATTGTAGCTATTGTGGACCATCCAGCTGTACAAAAAATGTGAAATTTATACTTGCACTTTCTCTTTCTTCTTTCTCTCCCGAAATCACTTGCTATAAAGGCTATTTGGAATTATTTTGAATATTTTTCAAAATTATTTATGAATTTTAATTTTGATTTGTTTCGAATTTAATTTTGTAACTTGCCCACTAGGAATTAATTTCTTCACGTTGCAAAAACAAACTCTATTGGCCTTCGTTGAAGTTCATGAAAGAAAAAATTCATTAAACCATATATCATATTATGTTTAGCCAACTAATTTAATTACACATGTAAGAAGATGTATTACACCGTTCATAGTAATACTCCACGTTTGACCAACTAAACTAGAAATACTAATGAGAAAGCCAAGTAAAAAAACAAATAAATTAATTAAACATATTTGGTCCAGTGAAGAGCCAATCATTTCATAAAAACGGCCAACATAACTATTTTATAAGCATTGTAATAGTATCACCCAATGAATCTGGCCATCAAGCTATGTTCTATAAACATTATAATGGTCAACATAATCACGGGATTAAGCCAACCAAACTAAATATACTTCATAAGGGCAAATAATTCTCCACATTTAGCCAACTAAATAAAAGTACTAATAAGAAAGCTAAGTTAAAAAACATGTAAATTAATTAAACTTATAGTCCATTGAAGAGCCAATCTATTTATAAAAATGGCCAACACAAACTATTTTCTGAAACAATTCATAGCAGCCCAACAAAATAAAATCACTAATAAGTATCCTCAAGGACTCAAGTAATTGGCCAGTTACAAGGATAAAGAACAACTCTGTTTTGATTAAATATAACAAATTCTAAACATAATCACAATTAATGTGCTCCTTCATTATATATCCAATTAGATCTGACCGATCTCCCAATCATCTTCACTTCCAATTCTTCTACGCAACATCTCAGGGACTAAGGCTTATTCATTCACTGCAGAAAAAACTACAAGAAAACAACACAACACCTTAAATCCAACAAGATGACATGCTCCAGTGCCTTTTACCAAAATAAGTACAACTCTACCATTGAAAATTAAAGGGGACATAAATTTTTTTCATGAAACACATTGACTTAAATACAATAACTCCACCATTGATTCACACTTCAATTTGGTACTCGAGAATTTGCCAAATAACCTCTTCTCAATTAAACAAATTTTGTACCCACTACTACAGCTTATAAAATAGCAAAAAAAATAAATGCAGGAATAAGACAATAGTCTCTATCGTGCGATCTGAGACGCTGCTCGCCAGATCCGGCTAACGGACAAGTCTTCAGCATCCATACTCAAACAGATACCACCAAATCTCTTACTACTAGTTACTCTAAATCTGCAAATGATTTACACATGCAATTGGTGTTTGTTAAAAAGATGATTTTTTATGAACAATGTTAGTAGAAAACTGGGACAAATCTCTAGTACATGAGTGAAAAAAGAAGAACCAGAACCCAACGTTGCAACAGTGACTAGATTTTCGGGATAAATTTGAGCCCTTGAATTTAACAGACGTGTCTTATTAACATTGAAGTAACACATGGCTAACGGACACAAACAATTAGTTGAGGAGTATCGGTATTATAAAAAAATTTATATTGTAATATTACATAAGAATAAAAGAAGAAAGGAGAAAAAAGTTGCCCAACAAGATTCAATCCTATACCTCCAAGCATATGATGCACTTAACACTTAATATGAGTCCAGTCAATCGAAGTTCATATTTATTTCATTTAATCACAAATGTTGTATAAATACCGTAATAAATATTTGTGTGAGGATATAATGGTGAATTCACATCAAAAATCGAGGAGCAGCGATTGCTGCCCCTTGCGCCAACGTGGGTCCGTCCCTGCACATGGCTACATTGTCTCCTACAAATATGATAGTGTAGCTATTTGTAATTATTTTCTTAAATTTTGAGGTCTGTTATTAATTAAAGAGAATGGTCGTATGTGGTTCAAGATGCCATAGCTAATACTCGTACCTATTATTAAAATTGGACTTCGTTTTGTACCTGCAACCGACGGACCCTATATATAATTATAGATGTAAATTATTAACACTGTTTAAATAGTATAACGTTCACAACCTAAAATACATATAGTAAAAAAAAGAAAACAAGATGTAAATAGCAAGTGTTCATTCAAAAGCTTGAAAGCTTAAATTATTCCCAAACTATTACATTGATCCTGAAAGTTCGAAAGATAACCATGCTAGGCCAAAGTAATTAGTGATTACAACTTTACCAGAACACTCGTCAATTTATAAGCTAGTAATTTGTTTCCAGCAACCCATGTCAAATGCAAATCCAGCTTTTGGAAGAGATGACAAAGGACCAAATTTCATCCAGCAGATGAACAAAATCAGCGAAAGAGTTGCTGGAAGTGCCTCAATTGCCACATTCCATCACCATCAACCCCATATGCCTCCATTTAAAACCTCGCCAATATCCACAGCTAACTTGGCTAGAATGGCCTTAGCCGCTCCAGGACTCCAATTAAGTACGAGTTATCACCTTATCTTGCCAAGCAATAATATGTCCTGTATGATTTTGTTCCACCAGCTCCCACACTTGTTTTATATATGCATCAAAGATTCACACTAAGACATGATGCATGAATATTCTATTGTCTTTAATTGATTCTCGTTTTTCACTATAGTCCTTCATTGTTTCTTACGTCTACAATTTGGTAACCAACTTGTTTGTACCTTCAAGTTTAGTCCCTAAACTTTTAAAACGTTTACAATTAAGGTTAATTGTAAATCAATTCAGTTCAGTTCGACTTAGTTATAATTTATACTTTACTTCAGTTCATTTAAATCTTATTAAATTGTAATTTTTCATCTGATATAATATGTCCTATCGCGAAATTATTAATATAATTGAAACGAAATAAGATAAATTTAGGGAGGATGCATTCCCTATAAATTTAGCCCCATCTGCATGTGCAAACGCAAAACTTGACACCAAACCAATTTCAAAGTTTGAAACATCTCCATCTGTCTTTCCTTCTCCAACAGATTGCATCATTTTATTATTTATTTACAATTTACAATTCACAATATATCTACTTCCCATCCTCCCAAAACCCTAGTTCCCGAATCGATACTCTGCAATTCACTAAAAAGATCCCGCATTTCCTCTGCTATCATACTCCAATTCGACTCTATTTCCTTAACCCTCTTTCATTCTGAACTCCATTTTCGAAATGGTTGAGATTTGTAATGGAGGACAGTAAACTAGCTACCTGTATCGACAATGTCGGTGGAAATGGAAGCTCCGCCGATCGCCGCCCGCCAATTCCCACCCCGCTTAGCGGCGGAGCTGCATATTCGCGCTGCCTGAGCTCTGCTGGGGTGCAGTTTTCGTGTTCGAGGACCCTTGTTCGACACTCGTCTATGGCAATTCCAGTTACGATTCGTTTTACTCTATTTTTCTTTTACTTTTTTGGTTACTTGGATTGATTTACAGCATTTGTTTTCTTCATTGGATTTTTCGTTTTTGGTTGAGATCACGGCTGTTAATAACTTGTTCAGCTCATTATGCTCTATGAAAGTTATAGTTGCCATTTAAAGAGTTTTGGTTAGAATTTGGAATCATGATGCAGGGTTTACATATTGGAGATTATCGTTTTTTGATATACTACCCATTTGTAATTTGCACATTGCTTCGAAAATGTTAAATTTGGAGGGTGAAAAGAAGGACCTATTTAATGACCAGAGCTGCATTTTCTTATATATTTCTTGTACGGATGTTGGATGTTCTTTGACATCTTGATTGTAAACATTCACATCAATTAGAAGTAGCACTACCTCCATTAATAATGGTAAATGTCACCTGCATCATTTCCTGCTGCGTCAATACATGCTAACTTACTGAAATTATTCCCTAACACTTGGTTCACATTGAACTTTTCTAAGCCTCATCTCCATTATACTACTTATATTTGTTTGCAAAGGACCTTCATTAGGATTTTATGTGGTTATGATTTATGAAGACATGAAGAAAATTGCACAAAATTGGGGTTATTACAGTCTGTAATAATTCGATTTTCTGGACTGTAATTTGCACTAAAAATTACCAACCTCATGCTGTACTTTCATATATTGATAGTAAATGTAACTTATCTGGTACATTTTGCATCATATCCAATCTTTAATATCTAGGCGATACCTATAATTCTGAAGTGCTGGTCCCTCTTCTCCTCAATACATCAGTTCTGCACTAGTTATTACATGTGGGGATCACATTTCTGACTTGAGTTTCAGCAGGGAAGGATAAGGTCAGATGTTCCATTTGAACCAATATCAAATGAAGGTGATTATGATGCTGAGTTTATCCCGCTACTTCGCTCAGGTGCATGGACTGACATTGGTTCTCGCTCATACATGGAGGACGCCTACGTCTGTGCTGACAATTTGATCCACAACTATGGGCTAAATGTCAACAATGAAATACCCAGTGCATTCTATGGGGTAATTCTTCTTTACCCAAGCCATGTTCCCACGGTTGTTACCAATGCATATTTAAGTGCATGTAATGATTATAGATATTGATTGAGTTTGTTCGAATGACATATTTTGGGTGCTGGAGTTAAACTGTGTATGATGTAATTTTATGCAACACTTCATTTTTGCCATGTTTATGCAACTTTTCTTCCATTCCAGATCTTCTAAAGTTGAGTGAAAGAAATGTTGTTTTAATACAACTAAAGAATCGTTTATATTAGTCCCTTTTCAATTTTTACAGCTGCATTAATACAAAATAATTAGGGTGAAAAGAAATTGAGAGAGGAAGTTATTTATGCGGAATGAATGTGTTTAGTCTTCTCAAATTGGCATCTTAAATATTGCATCTTGGAAGTAGCATTGAAATTTGTTTTTTGATTATTATTTTTTTATTTATGTGAAATAATGTTTGATAAATTTGTCTCTGCTCTATAATTTTGCCATTTATATAATTTCCCCCCTGCAGGTGTTTGATGGGCATGGAGGAAAGCATGCTGCTGACTTTGCATGCCACCATTTGCCAAGGTTAATTGTTCACGATGAAGAATTTCCCCAAGAGGTTAAGAGAGTCCTGGCTTCAGCATTTCTGCAGACTGATACAGCTTTTGCAGAAGCTTGCTCCTCGAATGCAGACCTTGCTTCTGGTACTACTGCTTTGGCAGCTGTTATAACTGGAAGGTTCGCATTTGGACATACTCAGAACCTACTCCTTTCTTTCTGCATTGCCAAAAAAGTAAAATAAAAAGAGAAATAAGCAATGAGGTCGTGCTGCTGTTGGTAATTTACCAACAGAGGAAAAAAGAAAAGAGTTTGCTTAAATACCTGTCCTTGAATAGAATTGTTTTAATTAATTGGTCATGTAAAAGTTTGTGATAGATAATATGGAGGTTCCTATAACTGTAATCCATTCATTTGGTGCAGCTCGTTGGTGGTGGCTAATGCCGGAGATTGCAGAGCAGTACTCTGTCGCAAAGGCAAAGCAATCGAAATGTCAAGAGACCACAAGCCTGCTAGTTTAGCTGAAAAAATACGCATAGAAGCTTCCGGAGGATATGTCTATGATGGCTACCTCAACGGACAGCTCAATGTGGCTCGTGCCTTGGGAGACTGGCACTTAGAAGGATTAAAACACCCAGATGGAGGCCCCCTTAGTGCAGAGCCAGAACTAATTAGCACCAGACTAACTAAAGAAGATGAGTTTCTAATCATTGGCTGTGACGGACTATGGGACGTGTTTATGAGCCAAAATGCTGTAGATTTTGCTCGCAGAAGGCTCCAAGAGCACAATGATCCAACAATGTGTAGCAGAGATCTTGTAGATGAGGCTTTGAAGAGAAAGAGCGGCGACAACTTGTCAGTTGTGGTTGTATGTTTTCAGTCCCAACCACCCCCAAACTTGGTTGTTCCTCGTGGACGAGTGCAGAGAAGCATATCTGCTGAAGGGTTGAAAGAGTTGCAGGGATTCTTGGATACCCTGCAGGATTGAGATGGTGACGAAGGTTCAGTTAGTTTATCTAGTTTTTTGTTTTGTTACTCTTGTTCGATGCTGGGAGAGTGTAAATCATCAACTGTAACATGCGGCGTAGACAGAATCATATGTAGTTCTCCAGTTTCATTTTTCCTGTTTTTTTTCTGTTTCTTATTTATCAGGATAGGCCCTCTAGCATTCGAGACTTAATCAATGCGATCATTAACTTTAGTTCACTGTTATGGAAATCTATTGGTGGAATGTGTTTTTCTTTTTTTCAATTTCTTGATGATATCAGCTACATACGATTAATCCCACTGAATACTATTGGACCCTTTTCAAGGGGTAAAGGGTGGGAAATGTGCCCTTTTCAAGGGGTAAAGGGTGGGAAATGTGCCCTTTTTAAGGGGAAAAGGGGTGGGAAATTTTTAAGGGGAAAAGGGGCGGGTTTCCCACCGCTGATCTTCAGTTGGGAATAATCAGGTATTACACCGTTTGGTATTCTATCTACAAATTCAACTTGAGTTCTGGAGTTGATGTTCAATCTCGACTTGCATCTTGGAGCTTTGAATAGTAACTAATCATGGTTGTGTGTGGTGAAGGGTTAAAATACACTTGTTTTCTTTACCTGTAATTTTGCTAAATTAAATTATAGTATAAAATATAACTAAGTAAAATTAAACCGAATGAAACTAAGCTGAAGAAAATATGAACGAAATAATAGTGATCTAGAGTATATTTAAGTAGGATAACCTAGTGTTTACGTTGATTTTGAAATTGGTAAATACTTCATCCGTTCCGGGTTGATCTTATCGTATTCTATGGTGTACATCCGTGCAATTTAAATTTTAAACTAGTACTAACCCGTGTCGATGCCACGAATATAGATTGATTTTAGTAATAAATAGAAAGAGAATGATAAAATAAATTAATAAATTAATCGAAAAAATAAAGTAACCATATTATGTAAACAAACGTTGGTTGTGGTGTTGGTCTTTAGCCTTCTTCATCCAATATTATGTCATTGATAGTTTGTTTATGTTAACTATATAAAATGTAAAAATATAGTCATACCGTACCAGACATGTTCATTAGTAAAATGTGCATGTTTTCTGTAAAACAAATATCCCATACAAATCGAACAAAAAAAAATACAAAAGTATACAACATAATTAAAAGGTTTGTTTCCAACAAGTCCGTGGTGGCATGTCGTCATCCCACTACCAAAAAAAAATAAAAATTACACAAACATAATTTCACCAATCCCCTGTTTTGAGCAACCCTATGTGGGTATGCGGCACCCCCACCAAATACACTTTAGTGATCATTTTACAAACGTAATTTTACATGTTATTTTTTCGTAACCACCTTCTCCGGGCTGCTATGGATGAAGAAATTACAGGGAAGATAGTCGAAAGTTTCCTTGCCTAGAGAGTATCTGCCAAACTCCACCTTCTGGCCCCACCAGTCATGAACATCAAGATCGAAGACAGATTTCTTGCCTAGAGAGTATCAATTGATCCCCTGTAGGCCTCTATGTGGATATAAAAAAAGTAGAGAAGATCGAAGAGAATTTTTCGTCTTAGAAAATATCTGACAGATCCCACCTCTTCATATGTCATGGAGATCAAGAAAGTACATAGAAGATCAATACATGGTATAATCCTTCGAGAGTATCAGCTGACCGCCCACCCCCC
>JAYMSP010001949.1:0-27506 GCA_036897095.1 Plantago elongata | reverse complement strand
TATATATATATATATATATTGCTAAAGACATATTTTATATATTATAATAGTGTTTAAAAGTTGAAATTAATAAAATTAAATTTCTAGAGGTTGTTTTATAATTTTAAGTTTAATTGAGAGAGAAAAGGAGTTCGAGATGGAATGATCAAAATAGTCGAGAGTGATCTCTATTCGTAGATCTCGAAAAAACGAATCCGTTGGTAATTTTTATATATTTTTTTTCGAGTTATTCGCGTTTGAAATTGGATAAAATATAAAAAAGTAAAAAAAAAAAAGGTGTTACACTTTGTAGCAGCCAAGTAGCTGCTGCCAAGCCTTCACACCGTGCCATTGCATGGTGCGGTGTGGTAATGACGCTCCAACCAATGTATCCGCGACGGCGCGTTCATTGGAAAAGGTCTAATAGGTGGGATGAATGAGATGTTGTGGCATTATGGACCTAAATAGGGGAGAATTATAAAACTTACTTTGTTCCTTTCTAAATCTTCCATTTCGATATTTAACGATAATTTTTTTAAATTTTAATTACGAATTAATCTTGAACCATTAATATAAAATGTTTAATTTTTTATATAATAAAAAATTTATAAAAAATTATGGGCTAAGTCCATCTCTCAACCATTGAACCTTAAATTAGACGCTCACACCCCTTAAATTACAATCTCATATCTCTCCCTTTCTTTTTTTCCCCCAAACCCTCCCACACCATATATGGTAGACTAATACTTGAATACTGGAGCATCTCAAACTTTCATTTATCCACGTACATATTTTAAATAATACTCCGTACTTTTTTATATAGTTAATTTTGTACAATTCAATGAGAAATTACAAATAAGACGCATGCAATATGTACTATTCAATTAATCCGTCATACATGAACTTGAACTCAACGTTATTTATAAGAATGTTCACCTAACAAGCTGAGTCGAGTCATGCTCAGCTCAGGTCGACTCGTTAGCGAAAGAATAAAGGCATTTATTCTGAATACAGGTGGTGCAACAGGATTGGTGGAACAGGATTGGGAACATGGCATTCGAACCGCAGAAGTCCAGTGTAATAATTAACCACAAGTACAAAAGGCGATAAAACAGCCCTTTCCTTTTGCCGTCTGACAAGTCATTACGACATCGTTTTTCCTTTTCTTTCTCTATCTATAGCCTATTATACCGATACATACACCCTATTTGTCTCTATATCTCTGCGATTTTCATTTTTTTCTTTCTCAACTCTCCCGTAACCTCGCTTATCTCTGAATCGAAATTTTCATCTCAGGTTCATTTCTTTATCCACCTATCTATATACGTGTGTGCTTATCCGATTGACTCTTACGTTTATGGGTTTCCTTTTAGCTTAATTGAATCGTTGCTTGTTCAGTAATTGCTTTTCGTTTGATTATTCGATCTGATACGAGGAATTTGATTATAGGTGTTGGGTCAGAGAATCGAAGCCTTAGGGAGTTTTTAATTGATCTAGACGTTAGAAATGGAGGTTTTGGAGTTAAACGGAGCGATCTAGGGTTTTATTGGGTGGTTAATTTGGTCAATTGGGTAAGGGGTTTTATGTGAATTGGAGGTTTTTAGTGATGTGGGATGAAAATTGATGGAGATGGGGTTGTGTGTTTGTTGGAAAGTTTTGAAATTTGAGGTTGGCTGTGTTTGAAAATTGGGGAAAATGCAAAAAAGCTGTTTTTATTATGCACTTGAGTGTTGTGCCGGACGGACAGAGCTGTAGGGGTGAGAGCAGGTCTCTGTCCGCTATCAAAATTAGTGCTACTCACGATTCGTTCTTGAAGGTATTAACTTGATGGATACTCTCTTATGTCTCTGAAAAGATTCATGCTTGTTGATTTGCTCAGTGCTTTGCTACTAGTTGTGGCTAATGGAGTAGTGATATGGAAGTTACAAGAGAATGAATATTTTATCTTGCTTGGTATCATGGCTTATTTCTGAATCATATCTTCTCTCTTTGGATTGAATATATATGATTAGGCTTATGTGAAGGTCAAATTATAGACTTGAGAGTTTGACAGAATTAATATGAAACTCTGAAGCTTGTTCTCCGATGTTAGCGCTTGCACAAATATGTACTACATGCCTTTAACAAGCTTTGGCATGTATGATGGTTGAAGTGATTGCCTGTTAGTCTGTTACTGAAAACTATCTTAGGGAGTGTTTGGTGTAAGACTGAAGTTCAAGAAACCTGGTTAAAAACATCTTAATTTTTACGCAACTCAAAGTTTTTGTTCTATACAAATCAGCCCCTTATTGTTTTTGCAACTGTAATATGGATTAGGCATTATTGGCGTTCACTGAAGTATCGTACAGCTCTCTGTTTTTAGAAGTGAAAATTTAAGGTAGAGTTATCTGTGTGCGGATGATTTTGAGACTCATTTTTCATGTCCAATAATAGTTAGTTAGTTAGTCATGGCATGTAATATTCTTGCCTGCAAATCTGTATTAGTAGTTTTCAATCGAATGATGATATGTAGAAGTGTAATGGTTGTTAGTTTCTTGTTAACTTTTCTCTTTTAAAACTACAACTCTTGGGACAATATTCCAATTACTCGTTTGTAACCTTCAGACCAAATCACGGAAAGACTTGTAACTCTGTGCTAGTATATTTGTTCCTGTTGGAGTAACCTAGAGTCCTAGACAGTAGCTTACCAGGTTATGTACGAGAGGTAGATGAGTGATTCCCATGCTAAGGCCACCAGTCTGGTTAGGATTGGGTGATAGTAGGTTTAGTCTACATGTGTCTGCATCTAATTGGTGAAAAATTTTAATTGAAAGGAGTTAAAAACAGTGTTTCTCTTCCGCTGAAATCATCTATTTGATCGAACTCCTATCTGACTGTTTCGATGCGTTTTCTTAAGCCAGTTATGATCGACTCCTAGTTCGTTGCTTTATCTTTTTTTTTTTTTTTTGCTATCGAAATGCCTCTGCTGGAGCTTCAGTATTGCGTAGGTTCTGGAATTGAGGTCATTTGTGTTCTCTGTTCGGGCTGATTCAGCGAATGGAAAGCAAGACCCATAGTAGAATTACGTGCTTTAAGTTTTAACTCCAACCATGTATGGATCTGTCAGGTCTGAAGGATGGTGCTTGGAACTTTGGATATGTTTTTTGGTGAATACATACAACTTGATATATTATATATAAATTACTTTACGTCTAGTGTTAGTATACCTGGTTGCACCCAGAAAGATGACATTAGTTGTTGAAAGAGAAGATTTAAACTCCTGCGATCCCAGGTTCAAATCCATGAGTGAATATGTGTCTGTGCCTTCTTGGTTTGAATGATGTCACACTCGTTGACATCTTGTGTTAGAATAACCGGTTGCACCCACAAATGGGACCCTAGTAGGTGAAAGCGAAGATTTACATTCTTGTGATCCCAGTTTCAAAATCCATGATGAGTAAATTTGTGTCTGTGCCTTCTAGCTTTGAGCATGACACACTAGTAGGTATGGTTTACCTAGCTAACCAGATTAGTAGGTTACAATGTGAGCTCGATTATTGCAGGCAAGCATCTGCAGGTTCCCCATGTCATAAAAAGAGAGAGAGAGAGAGAGAGAGTAAAAACACAAATTACTAGTTGAAAATAAGATAATGAACTTTTACATTGTTTCTTGACATTGTATTTCCATGAACATGTTTTGAGCATGTGAATAGATTCTAATTCTTATTCCCACAGGCTTGTGGTTATGTGAATATTTATTTTTTTATCCCTCCCTGCCATGCTTTTTACCTTTATCAAGTCTCGCTGTCTGATACATTCTTATAAACTGAGCATGACCTAAGCAAAACTTTATACTTCTTTGCAGGACGGTCGGAATATTTGTGTTGGTGATTGTGCTCTTTTCAAACTACCTCAAGATTATCCACCTTTTGTTGGTTTAATACGCTGTCTGAAATTGTATAAAGAGAAAACGTTGCTGCTTGTTGTGAACAGGCTTTATCGCCCAGCTGATCTAAAGCTCAAGAAAGGTACTAGTGTGGACCCTACTCCAAACGAGATTTTCTACTCCTTTCATAAGGACGAGATTCCTGCTGCATCTCTCCTCCATCCGTGTAAAGTTGCATTTCTTCCTAGAGGTGCCAAATTACCTGTTGGCACATCCTTCTTTGTTTGTACGCGTGTTTATGACGTCGGAAGCCAATGTTTATGGTGGCTAACAGACCAGAATTTCATCAATGTTAGTTGTCACTCTAAGAATAATTCTCCCTTTCTGTATTTTCATCTTATTTCCTTCTATTCACATCCCATGTGCATAAAATGGGGAGCCTAGGATTACCATCTGGTGGCACTTTGGGGAAGTGAAAAAAACTGAACTGTTGTTATGTTTAATTTCTTTGCGGTGTACTTCTCTTGTACTTGTCTCTTTCAGTTTAGATGCATGAGAAGGGCAATGGATTGGGGGTCATGATATGGTGGCATGGTGGCATGTCTTGATTTTCTTTTATATATTTGAAAAATAAGTGTGCCTATTACTCATTTACACTCATTGTTCTTGTAGGAGCGACAAGAAGAAGTAGATCAGCTTGTATGCAAAACGAGAAAAGAAATGCATGCATCATTCCAGCCTGATGGCCGTTCCCCAAAGCAAGTTAATGGTTCTACTTTAACTTCGCAATTGAAATCCACCTCTGAAAATGGTCAAAATAGTGGGGCTTACCCCTCTCAAGTCAAAGGAAAGAAGAGGGAAAGAGTAGAACATGTAGCTGACCCTATCAAACGAGAACGTACTATAAAGACTGAAGAAGGTGAATTTCTTCAGTTCAAGACTGAAAATAAGTTGAAATGTGAAATTGCAAGAATAACAGAAAAAGGAGGGGGTGTGGATTTTGAAGGGGTTGAGAAACTTGTCCAGCTGATGGGAACAGAAAGAATGGAGAGAAAGATGGACTTGGTCAGCCGTTCCATCCTCGCAGGAGTCATGGCTGCCACAGATAGAGTTGATTGCCTAAATAGATTTATACATCTGCGTGGTTTGCCTATATTAGATGAATGGCTTCAGGATATCCATAAAGGTAAAATTGGAGATGCTAATGGAAAGGACAGTGAAAAAACTGTGGATGAATTCCTTTTGGTGTTACTTCGTGCACTAGATAAACTTCCAGTGAATCTTCAAGCCCTCCAGATGTGCAATATTGGTAGATCGGTGAACCACTTGAGGTCACATAAAAATTTGGAAATTCAGAAAAAGGCTCGAAGTTTAGTTGACACATGGAAGAAACGTGTTGAAGCTGAAATGATTAGTAGTGATACACGGTCTTCCAAACCGCGCCTCTTGGATGCTGGTCATGGAGGAAGCAGAATGACAATGCCAAGTGGGTCCGATATTGCCATGAAAAGCTCAGTCACTCAAACCTCTTCACCAAAAACCACTTCTTTAAGGTCTTCGCACGCGGAAACTTTTACGACAAAGTCTGCAACTTCATCTCCAGGGCCAGTGAAACCAGCTTCATCATCACCTACCTCTTGCAAGGAGGGGCAGCCTTCAAACTCTGCTGGAGGTTCACCAGATGTTCCACTAACCAGGGAGGACCGAAGCAGTAGTTCTAATCAGTCTCATAATTATAGCCAGTCTTTATCAGGTAAGGACGATGCAAAGAGTTTAGCTGGTGGTTCAGTGATTGTTAATAAATCTGTCAGCTGTAACACACGATCTAGGAAAGTTTCTAGTTTTCCTGTGTCAGTTACTGGAACTCAGAAAGAAGCCAACTCTGGCAGAAGTCCTACAGGGCACAAAACCACTGGCGTGGAGAAACTATCCCAGCCTACTTTAAACAGTAGCGAAAGAGTTCTCGAGGGTCCCGTCAATGAGGGGAGCTCTCATAAGCTGGTTGTTAAGATACCACACCGGGTAGGGAGTCCTGCACTAGGTGTTAGTAGTGCATCTCTAGAGGATACTACCTACACAAGCTGTCAAACTTCTTCCCCAGTGCTGGCTGATAGACATGGGCAGTTTGAGCGTACTGTGAAAGAAAGGAGTAATGTACATCAGAATGCTGCTGCAGATGTTAACGTCGGATTAGTGAAAAACAATGGCCCAAAAGATGTATCGAGTATTCCGACAGAGGGTGTTGGTTCACCTGCAGTTCCGGACAAAGAGAATAGCATGGCAACTGCAGACTCCAGAGGTTTGGTCGAAGATCCCCCAAAAAATGACGTGAACTCTGGAAAGTTGCATGGGTCTTCTTTCGGTCCCATGAATGCTTTGATTGAGAGCTGCGCCAAGTATTCTGAAGCAACTTCATCCCTGTCGCCTGGGGATGACATTGGAATGAACTTACTTGCCAGTGTGGCTACGGGAGAGATATCCAGATCTGATATAGTTTCGCATGATAATTCTACAGAAAAAAGCACCCGTGCAGTTGACGGAACTTGTATCCGGGATGATGCAAGATCCAATGATAATGGAATTGAAGAAAAGGACATTTCAGGTGTGGATGTAAGTAAAGACTCCTCGTGCATGAGTCTGAGAAGCAACTGTGGCCCTAAGAGGGAGATCTTTGATACGCCAATGAAAAACTCTGGTCTAATTTCTGCATCTCTTGCAACATCTGATCGGAAGGTCAATGGTGGTGAAATAAAAGAAGAAAATCATGGAGTGACGTACAGTAGAACTATCACTGATGGTATTTTAGCCCGCAGAAGTGATGGAATTGATGTTATGATGGCTGATGGAAAAACCCCGAGTCTCTCAAGTCATGAGTCGAAATTAACAGTTAATGCTGCAGCTCCAACTCAGTTAAATCAGGGCGACTGCAAAAAGGATGCAAGTGAAACTGAGAACACTGGGACTAATTCACAGCTAATATTATCCTCTCCAAGTGTGAGGTCTGAATTTGTAGAAAGACCTACTGATGAAAAGCTTCAGCGGATTCCATCAATCCTTGAGTCAAACATTGAAGTTGGTGACAAGGTAAAAGCTGGAGAACCCAATGAAAAGAACGTCGAAGATAGAGCTGCAGTTGGCGAACTTAACAGCATGGATGGTTCAAATTCCACATCTAATGATCTGAAGAATGATTTAGCGAATGTTCAAAGAAATCCTGGGTCTGTGGACCATGTAGTCCAGGAAAAGGCCGAGTCAAGAGGATCCAAGCCTGCTAATGTTCAACGTGATGAGGCAGTGGAATGTGGTGCTGAGGTTTCTTCCTCTTCTGCTGCTGGAACATCTGATGTGAAAATGAAATTTGACTTAAACGAAGGATTCAGTAATGATGATGGTAAGGAAGAGGATCATCTCACCTTAACATCCTCAATTGCGCCCACTGGTCATGTTATTAACTCTTCCCAGTTCTCTGTGAATTCAATCCACAATGGGCACTCTGCTTCTATTACAGTGGCCGCCGCCGCCAAAGGTCCCTTTGTTCCGCCAGAAGACTTGTTAAAAAGTAAAGGGGAACTTCGGTGGAAGGGATCTGCAGCCACAAGTGCATTTCGACCTGCCGAGCCCAGAAAAGTTGAGATGCCGTTTGGTTCTGCAAGTTCTTGCGCGGATGCTTCTTCCAGCAAACATGGCCGAGTAGTTTTGGATTTTGATTTAAATGTGCCTGATGAAAGTCTTCTGGAGGAAATGGCTGCCCGAGACTCCGCTTTGGCTGTTGAGTCGGCCACTAATCTTTCGATTGATCGTGCCACACTGTTCAATAAAGCAACTGGTTCTATGCGATCTTGTGGATCTGGTGGTCTAGATCTCGACTTAAACAGGACAGATGAAGCAAACGACAATGGGCACTGCTCCAGTAGCAACCGTGGCTCAGATTCTTCCATTTTGCATGTTAGATCATTAGTTGGTTTGCCTTCTGGTGATGTTCGGAGGAACTTTGATCTCAACGATGGGCCTGTGGTTGATGAATCTGGAACCGGTAATGATCTGTTATCATTCAGTCAGCAGATTAAGGGGAGCGTACCAGCTCAGTTGTCTTCCGGAGGCCTTAGAATTAGTGGTCCAGGACTGGGTAGCTATGCCTCTTGGTTTTCACCAGGAAATACTTACTCCTCTGTAGGTATTCCTTCAATGTTACCTGATCGAGCAGATCAGCAGTTTCCAGTTTTCCCCCCAAGTGCACCTCATAGAACTTTTGGCCCTTCAGGAGTTCATCCGTTTACCCCTGATATATATAGAGGATCAGTGTTGTCGTCATCTCCTGCCATGTCTTTCCCATCTAGTCAATTTCAGTATTCCATCTTTCCTTTCAATCCTCTCCCTTCAACAACTTTCCAGGCTGGTGGGAACTCATATGCTGACTCGGCATCTGTGCCAAGACTGTTTGCTCCTACTGTAAATCCACAACTTCTTGGACCCGTTTCTACAATGCCATCACAGTTTCCAAGGCCATTTATGGTTGGCCTTCCAGATAATATCAGCGATGGTGGGCCGGAGAATAACAGAAAATGGGCCAGACAGGGTTTGGACCTTAATGCAGGTCCTGGAGCTTTGGAAAATGAAGCCAGGCCGGAGATGTTGTCTCTGCCATCGAGCCAACATTCTCTTTCTAGCACACAGGCGCTTGCAGGTAATATTTTGAAGAGGAGGGAGCCCGAGGGAGGCTTAGAGAATGAAAATTTCAGATTTAAGCAGTCCTCGTGGCAGTAGAATGAATATCTGTGGCTATTGGAGTAGCTTCTGAATATGAAGCCCCCAAGTCCTGTAAGTGTTTTTTTTATGCAATGCACAATAAAGAATAGCCGATGTTCGAAGAACTAACTTAATTTTGTATCATATCGATCCTTCTTTCTAGTAATCTACCATTAAATTTGTGTTAGGAAATTTTCCATCAAGTTAATTCTGATTTGGTAACAGGAGATTGTGCATGTGCCTTTGTTAATTAATTATACATGAATTGTTGGTGGACATGTTTCTATGTGGTTGTGGTAATGTGTCGTCTGTGTGTAGATGCAAGTGTCGGTTGGTGTACTGAAAAGAGGGTACATCATGTTCAATTTAATAAGATGTAACCCAGATATGGAAATCGTTCTCTTGGGTAGTTATGACTCCACAAATTCATCACAAACGAGATGTAGGGCTAGGTGATTGTATAAACTATTGGCAATCTTTGAGAAAATGTCCAATGTATAGTTCAACAGGAAAATAATTTGAGCTCATCTGAGTTTCATCTCCTTGTGCTACATCAGTTGATGGCAGATGTTTCTGCTTGAATGATGACTTTATGACAGCAGCAGTTTCTGGCGTATATCGTTTCCTGTTGTAAATTAGCATGGCCAGTTGGGTGCGGTCTCTTGCTGGATGCTGAGCATATTTGCACATGGATACATTTATTTGTGTTCCTCCTGTTCGTTGTTCATAGTAGATTATGAATTGAATAGGAATTGCTGTGTAAACCTTATTCTTGTTTTTGGGTGAATATAGAATTTCTATAGATGTACAAATAGAAAAAATCTGCCCATGACACAAGACGATTCTGATGGTTGCTTAGTTTCCTCTGTGAATGTAACTTCGTATTGCGTAAGCTATTTTAATTATATATATTCTGATGCCTGGCCTTAGCACGTGACTGTGTGCTTATCTTCTACTCCCTCCGTTCTCGACTTCCCTCAAGGTCTTTCCGATCACTTATTGAAGCATTCTTTGTAGTAACTACCGAACATCTAGAGTCTCTGAACTGCAGTTCAGTTCAGCAAGCAACAAAAATTTCATCTGTACATGTTCATACGATTTTCAAATTCTCTGAACTGCAGTTCATTTTCGTCATTTGGAAGCCTACTTCTTAAGTAGGTTTATTTAACAACTAGTTTCTTAAGTAGGCTTATTTAACATTTTGTAAGCATCATCATTTTCGTTATTTGTCAACTTCTCAATTTTGCTCATTTTAAGTGATTTTGTAACCAGAATCACTTGCAGACATAGACCAAGATTTAGAGCAAAGATTGAACAAAAGTACTGCTATTGATTACAAATGTTACTAGTTACACTAGTACTACCTTACAACCAGGTTCTGTAAGCTCAAGCTATCTTGAGCAAGCTCGGGAACTGCTATATTAGAAGTATTGTGCACAGAATAGTCTTTACTACACCATTGAGGAACTGAAAGAACTAGCGTTACATCAATCGATCTCAGATGATTTAGCTATAGAGAAACCAAATCTACGCCTCTAGTAATTACTATTATTAACAAGTAGCAACGGACATCTGGTAAAAATGTGTAACAGCAGATCTTGATCAGGAGCGAAGCGAATCATTCAACTTCATTCCAAACATGCGGTTTTTCTGCCACACCAGATATTCCTGCAAATCACAGGTGCATGGGGAGTTATTTAACAATAGTATCCAGATCCTGAGCTAATTTCAGCAAGAAATCACGCCATTGAGGTCCGAAGAGTGGAAGAATTCAAGATATCTGCCTTTTCTTTGAAATCCTTTCTTTTTCTTCCTATTTTGCTTAAGGTGCCTTTAAGGGATATATCAACCAAAATTGTACGGGTGATTTGAGTTACATACACAAAACATCCTTTACGCTGCTTCTTCTTCTCCTTTTGCTTCGGCGGTGGCTTGATAACTACTCTGATAGCAGCATCGAAAACTCCTTTCACATTCTGAATTTTGCAGTTGAAAACAGGAGGAAGTTATTATTCGGGCAGTGTAGCATATAAGTCACTCACAAAATATGATGAACATGACTCCAAATTTGCATGGAAGAAACATATGCAGCAATGACAACATTAAGATGCTCATATTCAAGCTCAAATTCAATCTCTAATACTCTACATGGCATACCATGAAGTCATGAACTAACATTGCAACACTGGTTTCCATGTATACATGATAGTTAATGAACTAAAACAAAGCTTAAATCAACGATATGTGATTTAACATCTCTTCTGGACCAGGAATACATCCCCAAGTTACTTTCGCCAGAAGATGTAACGGAAAACTATACCAGAAAGTGACAAAAAGTAATTGAGCAACCGTTGCACATTAGACTCATAGCTAAAGACCCAAAGAAAGGTTTTCACAATCACAGACTAGTTTGTGATTGATATTTACATGCCTGGTTTAATGGATATCCTGGATGTAAGTAACTAATCAGAAAGCTCAATAAAATTTAGTACAGTTAACCAACTATACCTGTTGAGTTTTAGAGCTGCATTCAATGTAATGTAAAGCACCAATTTGTTTACGGAGCTCTTCTCCCTGGTTTTGAAATCAGCATTAGTTTAAACGGAGTCATTGATTAGTAGAAAACAAAACACCGGTATATGGGGAGAGAACGAACCATTGCAGTTGTAACAGGAAGTAATCCAGGATGATCAGCCAAGTAGTGTTTGTCGTCACGAAGATCTGTCAAGTGCAAGGAACAATTGTTATCCATTTAAAAAACAGGTATACCACTAAGAAAGAAACAGTGATTGCTTGCACAAACAACATCAATAGCAACGCGGAGATACAAATACAGCAAATAACAATGAGAATATCTTTTCTCCCATAACATGAACATCTTTTTCTTTGTGATTTATGTTGCGGCTGAAAGATGAATAAATTGGGTTAACATCCTTCTCCATGCATATTTCCATTCAAATCCAAATTGAGAAGCAGTATTTCTTAATGTAGCAGTGTTTTAAGCTGTCACAGGTTGATGTGCACCGACAACTAATGCTTTCATAAACGAGCTTATGTTTAATGTAAGTTTGATACTGAAACTAAACTGCAATCTTACGTTTATTTTATTTAGAATCTCACTAAGCAGTCTCCAAGAAAAGGAGAAACTGCTTCAAAATGCAGAGAAAGCACCTTTACAGTGCGATTAACGGAATAAGAATATGGAGTTTCATGGGCTAGATGACCTTCACCATGGCCGAGAATGCATACTATGTTGAGTAACAGTAGAATCTTTCAAATCAAAACTTGACTATGCACTACTGTTGCATCATATTGGTCAATTGTCTTTGAGGCTCTGCCCTAGTCCAGTTAGCTAATTCCTTTTTTCTCTTGTGGTTTATTTTGAGTTGATTTCGATATATTAGACAGAATAGTACAGTTTTAAATTTCTTCAAATCACACCACTCAGGATTTTGCAGAAGTAAAGAAAAGTAGAAAACAAAAAATTTGTAGCACTGCTTGCTGATGCAATTTTGTACACTGAAGAGGCGAAGAGGCTAAAAATCCCATCAAACCAAGAGTATGAGTATCTATCTTTTTGTTCACACCAACAATGTGTTATCTGAAAGCTATCATTTACGCGATACTCTTCTTCATGACATTGAAGTTACTATAACACATCACTCGCTAAAAATTGTTAATTAGATAACTACTGGGTATCAAAGGATGACAAGAAGCAAAACTAGAAGAATTATCCGGAAAGGAACAAATCTTGGCAATGCACCATACCTTGTTTGGTGCCAACTAGTACTACCGGAATTCCTGGAGCAAAATGCTGAAGTTCAGGTATCCACTGCACACATTGAAATCCACCCCAAATAACATAAGCAGCTGTCATTTACTACTATTGCCATGAAAAAAACCCAAACAACAACAATATTGGCACTGTAACAAAACGAAATTCACCTTTTTCGCTACATTCTCATAGCTAGCCCGACTGACTAGCGAAAATGCTAACACAAACACATCCGCTCCTCGGTAGCTCAATGGCCTTAATCTGTTATAGTCTTCTTGACCTAATGAGAACACCAACAACAATGAGCCAAACACACACACACACACACACACACACACACACACAAGACTATATGATATTCAAAGATTCGGCATAAGAATTACCAGCAGTGTCCCAAAGACCTAAGTTCACTGTAGTTCCCTCAACTAAAACATTTGCACTGAAATTATCAAACACCGTTGGCACATAGTCCTGATGATTTCCATATAAAGAATCACAATTAATTACAAATGTGATGATATTTAAGGGAGAAAAAAACAAAAAGGGCAAATCTTTGTTCTTCATTGAAAACCGAACCCAAATCACAAACTTCAAGAAAGATACGAAACGTTCAACCAAGAAAGCCCTTTTACCCAAAAAGCGCAACCGAAAGTACGAAAAGCTGAAAACCCAGAAAGCATTAAACCACATTCGATTCACAATGAATCATATAAATTACAAACATTTATCATAAATAACGAAAACCCGCATGGATCTTTCGTACAAAAACAAACAAGAAGAAGAAACAGAGTAGTACTAACAGTGGGAAACTTGTTACTGGTGTAGCAAATGAGCATACAAGTCTTCCCAACAGCGCCATCACCCACTGTAACACACTTGATGAATCTTGAAACACTCGAATTCATCTTCGCATAACCAAGAAACACAAGATTGTTTGTGAATTTGTGAGTAATTGTGGTAATGGTATTAGAGAAAATGAAGAAAAGAGCGATGATGAAAAATTGCAAGTTTTGTGAAGAGAGTCTAGTCTACAACAAGTAGTTGGAAATTGGAGTGGTTAAATGAACACCGGTTTCTTTTATTAGTCGTCTTTAAAGGAAATGAGAGATGATGATGATGATGAAGAAGATCACAGGATTCCTATTCATTCACAAACTGTTAATTGCAGAGTTGTTGAGACTCTTGACACTTTCATTATTACTATTACCCAAACCAAAAGCTAAGGTTGGTTTGCTACATAATTCATTTCATTACCTTTTCCTTTGCCTTGTTCATCATTATTAATATTATTCTACTCCTAATCAACTTAACTAATAATGCACTTGTATAAATGAGTGATTACTATTTTCGAAATATTATAGTAACACAACTGTATATACGAAGGTATCTAGTACGTAATTAATTTCAGTTCAGTTCAGTTTTGATTAGTTATATCACATTTTATACTATAGTCCAATTCGATTTAATTAAAATAATTGCAGTTTAACTCTAATTAATTGCACCCTATATAAATGGTTAATCAATGTTTTGAATGATAAAGATTAAAATAAAAATTGATTAAGGTTTTCTTTGTACCCTGTTTTAACTAGGTGATATAGGTGTGTTCATAAGTCCATACGATAAAAGATATGTATGTGGACAATGAAGTGCAACTGAATTAGTAAGCCGCTTACGTTCTAATCAATAGGTCGATGGTTCGAGTCACTTTTAGCTATTTAAAAACGAAAGTATGTATATAGTGTGACAGTTTAACTAATAACTAGTTATTTAGCTAAGATGGCCTAAATTAAAAATGGATAAAATAGCTATTTTTGTAGATTATCTAGTAAATAACCAAATGAGCATGTTGTAATTGATCACCTCAACAATGTTGAATATAGAATTGAAACAAATCATTGACATTGACCTTACAACAATCTTCATGAATTAATTCATAAAAATCGGATAGCTTATAATTCTCTAGCTAAATATGCACGTAACGAATTTTTCTTCATATTGAATTTTGGGAGGAAGGTCCCTCTTCCTTTTGAAATTACTAGATGCACTAAATAAAGAGTCAAATTACAATAAAGGTTCTTAACATAAATAATACGATAAAAGGAAGCAACAACATCAGGTTCAACAAAAGGTACAATCCAACTCAGACAAACATCTTAAATGTATTTAACTAGTTGAGGTTGTCCGGACAAAAGACTAATGTTTACACCTCCTTGAGCATTCCACGAGGAAGGTCTCTCTTCTAGTAAAGTATAGATACATATATTTTGTTTCATAAAACTCGGGTTTTTCAAGTTTTAAATATAACATTGATATTTTCACTAAGAAACATGATGGCTATCACTATGATTAATAGATCATAATCTAATTACAGATAGAGTACTTTATAAGAGTTATCTTATTTTGATCTGAAACTTAAATAGGATTGCTCATATTATAAGTTAGTTCATATATAGCATGGTAGTTATAATCATTGAGGTAGGTCCATTTGGTGTGCTCACTTGCACTAGTTTATAATCAATCTTTGAAGTGTTTTCTCAAATGGACTCACTTGCACTGGTTTATAATCAATCTTTGAATTGTTTTCTTTATAGGAATTAATTGATATAGAATTCAATTGAAATTAAATTTTTTATATATAAAATATTTAATTTCAGTGGAGATATGCTGGCTCCAGCCGTATAATTATACCAGGCCCTAGTCTTTGAGGAAAGGTTGAGAGAGTGTGACAAAAACAGGGCCACCATATTAATAGTTCCCCATGTTAGCGGTGAGATAGATTTGTGACTCAATCAAGTCAAAATTAAAATATTTTTATCTGCATGTCAGCAATTTTGTTTCGGTAATCACGTACCATTTGTCTCCACCGATATCATATTTGAACTTGTTCAGATTCATTAAACTATTGCTAGCACATAAAAATAAAATATAATTATTATTTTTTTCAAATCAATCCCGATGAATTATAAAAAGTAGGTTCAAGCTCAGCTCTTTAAAAATGCATATTGAAATGAAATAATATATTTAATCGAGTGTAAACGTACGAGCCTTGAGTATAACGGCTCGATAATGTAACCAGAGACGAAGCTAGAATTTTTTCTGCTTCGTGACCCATTATATCTAATTTAAAAGTTAAAAAAGTAATTATGTTAAATTCAAATGAATAGATGTAAAATATATTATATTTATAGAGAACATTGATCTTTTTTCTAAGTACTATCAAAGTTACATTAAAACAATTATTATGTATGTATGTTATTCACAAATTGCTTTTTAACAAATTTATATTAAAAAATTATTTGTAATTACACGAAAAGTATATAAAATTACAATTTTTACAAATATGGTGAATAACCACTCTAGACGTACTTATATGGATGTGGTAAACTAGACATTGCTAATTGTTAAATGTTTAAATTTAAAGTATATATATATATATGATTGGAAGTTTTTGAAACCGACCTCGTGCTGAGCACGGAGTGCCACTTTTGGTGGCTTCGCCCCTGAATATAACGTGTTCGAATTTAAATACGAGCTTGATTCAACTTTCAAGCACCTTATCAAACGAACTGGCTCGAACATAATAAACCGCTCCACTCGAATAACATGCTAACATAGTAACATCTTCATTCACCTTCAAATAGTGTCTCGTACATGCTTTACAGCGAAGCAATGGATGATAAAGGGAAATTCAATTTCTGTTTACTGATGCACTTGAGCATGTTTATGCAAAAATTCATCTCTACGTGGAAGTGTGATGGGCCAAGGAAATGATAGTTGGGCCTGCTTGATCAAGACCTTAGTCTCATCTTTTAAAAGTAAAGAGGATTGGACCATCAATCTATTGGAACAATTTCTATATATTAACTAGTTGAGAAGTTTTTTGCAAAAAAGAAAAACCACGTAGTTTTAAGAGTGAAGTATGTGACATTATAATCTCATATGTATTATTAATATAAAGTTGCGATTGTAAAAAAATCACAACTATTATCAACTATTACACATATTTTTTACTTCTTTTTAGACGGTGAAAGGTAACTGAATCCGGACCTATTAGTTGGAGATGAAGCGTATCACCACCTGAGCTGCACTTCGTTGTCAGATTAAGTACACGTTAGAATTATATATTTTTAGAATTACATTTTTACAACCGTTCTAACGGATGTTATTGAATTACAAGTCGTCGATTATAGTCGAACCTTAAAAATGCTGAGAATTACAAGTGATTTATTTATAAAAAACTGAAATACAGGAAAGTAAATATACTCCATATAGTTTCTATATCTCAATTGCCTTGTAGGAACTAGGAACTTCAGGCCTAGATTTTCTCCATGATTAACTGTGCTCCAAATTGGGGTTGTAGAGACATCACCATATCAGGCGCATGAGCATATGATGGCGAAAGCTTGAAAGAATATCTCTGTAAAATCATCACTAGCGCCATTTTTGCCTCTAGCATAGCGAAATTCTGTCCAATACATATACGAGGCCCTGCCCCAAATGGGAAGTACGAAAGCATCCCTTTCGTCGCCTTTGCTATACCTTCACTAAACCTCTCCGGTTTGAATTCCATTGCATCGTCACCCCAGTATTTAGAATCGGTGTGCAACAAGATTGTGGGGATTTGGAACTCCACTCCTGCTGGTAGGGTCAACTTTCCTATTGATGTTCCTTGTGAACAGTTCGCGGTTCGCGTAACCAGGACAGCTGGTGGATATAATCGCAGAACCTCGTGAAAGATCATGGTTACCTGTATCAATAGCATATATAAGAAATCATGAGCAACAGAGCAACTTGTTGTTTTACAGTTTTTCTACGTACATTTGATGAAGCAAATTGATAATTGTTGACGAGGCAACTGAGAACTTACAATTTTTAACTGGTTCAGCTCCTCATATTCGGGCTTTTCACTTCCAAAAACTTGCATAACCTCCTGCCTTGCACGATCTTGCCATTCTAAATGCGTACCAAGCAAAATCATAGTCCAAACGAGCAATGATGACGTCGTCTCCTGACCAACAATGTAGAAAAGCTTACACTCACCAACCACATCCTTCAAGCTCATTCCAGACCCATCTCCATTTTTCTGCATCTCATTATAATTCGACTCTAATAGTATTCCCAACAAGTCATCGGATTTCCCCCCTCCTGCTTCAATCAGCTTCATGCTTTTGTTGATTAGTCTTATTATAGATGAATCCACTTCCTTTGCCACTAGCTTTATCCTTCTATTTGTTTTCGTCGGCAAGAACCTGCACACAACACATAAATGAATTTTAAGTAAAAAGTGCATATACTGTTTGTTAAACTTGTTCAAATTTGATATTATGATATTGATGACCTCATTCCAGGGATGAAATATTTCCTAAGGGCCTCCACAATAAGTGCACCAAGTTCTTTCTGAAGTTCAAATATCTTTTGGCCTTCCTGATAATTACTACCAAATGCAGTACGTGATATTGCATCGCTGGTCAGTGTTTGAAGGTATGGATACACATCCAGTTCGTATGATCCTTCAGCTGGTACAATCTTCTCCCATTCCCTCAGCATGTCGCAACAGCTTTCATGAAAGGATGGAAGCATATGCTGCACCAAAAAGAGCAAGTCTCTTGTAAAACTAGTCTTATACAAGTTGTAAAACTGATCTGGTTGCGTTTAAGTGACCAAGGGAAACCAGTTTTACACAGGTTAAGCGTAAAATCAAATTTTCACAAGAATTTATACAAATTCTGTTATTCATTACTCCATATACCTTAAGTTTCTCAAGGTGAAAAGCAGGATTGATCAATCTTCTGTGCTTGGTCCATTTATCATCCTCGTAAAATGCTACTCCTTGTGCTAGCAATTCGACTAATGGTAGTTCAGGCTTATGAAAGATGTAATTCTTCGCTAGCATCTCTTTGATCATGTTAGGATCTGTGATCAGAGCCGTCGGTTTTGGACCGAGCCAAACAAAGCAATTATGTCCTGCAAATTTACACAAAGCAGTTATGCCCTAATAATTAACATCATCAAAAACATATTCATTCTAGGAGTCATAAGGTAAGGTAATGAGGTGGTAAGGAGTTGAAACTGTATGCAATAGCCAATAAGTGCAGAGTTCAAACCTAGTAGGGTGGTTGAGAAAGATGACAAGAAATATTGATAAATCATAACATCATCATGACATTGTCTATAGAAACTACTTGATTTACTACATACCATATTTTTGTAGAGAATGATGCATGAAGGGCATGATTCTAGCCACATGATCATCGGAGAATTTAATAGGCTTGGACTTAGCTTCTTTAGACATTGCATCCATTTCTATGGAGTCTCCAACCAAGAATCTGTATGAATTTCCATTAAAACCTTGCTGCCTTAACCATTTTTCAGCTTTTCTTGGTTGAAGCCAAACCCATGTGATGATTTTCCATGCATATAACAATGCAGTAGAAGCAGTGACAAGTAGTATCAGTGAACTTAGCAGTTCTAGGTTCATTTTTTATAATTAGTTTCCCAAAAAGTAGAAAGATTGGTGTTGTATAAAATTATTGTAATTTCCAATTAGAATGTGAATTTATATATAGTAGCAGGCAATATTAATTACTGTATATGTGTAGCGTAACACCCAAGAGTGGTTCTATGATTCTCAAATAGGGTGTGGACTCAAGTAGTCTAGTTTGAATTGGATACTCTTGTTCTCTCGTTGAAACTTGAAAGTTCATTTCCTGTATTCAAGTAGTCTAGTTTGAATTGTATATATATTTGTTTATAATATAATAAATATCTATATGAAAATATAGATATTTCAAATGATAACATATTAAGAAAGAAAAATAGTCTCTAAAACTCTGTTATGTTTAACTTAAAATCAATCAGTTCAGTTTAGCTCAGCTCAATTCAGCTTAACTATAATTTATATCTTATTTCAATTCGATTAAATTCAGTTTAGTTCAATTTAGTTTAGTAAATTTTAATTGAAAATAATAGAGCCTAAGTAAATTAGTTAGAAACCATCTCTTATGAGAATTGTTCTTATTCAACATCTAAAAATTTCATTAAGGTTCTATTCTCTTCAACTGAAATTTACTGAATCGTAGTGAATTAAATTGAATGGAGCCAAATTAAACTAAACTAAAACGAAGTAAGGTACGTATAAAATTAAAATTATAATTAAATAAAGTTGAACTGAATTGAAGTGATTTTAAGTTGAAGAGAACATAAATTAAATTATTATTACTATGAATTCTGTGTTTTTAGTTAAACTGAAATAAATTGAATTAAATTGAACTGGATTGAACTCAATTAAAATAAATTGAATCGAAGAAAATAAAGTTTAAGTATTCTTTTTTCGTCTTTTAAGACTCGGAGTTATATATCTACATTAAACAGTTGTGGTAACTTGCATACCATATTTTGGACAGATTGGTCGTATATGAGGATTGAAGGGTATGACTTCAGGCATATATCATTAGAACAGTTGGACTTGGCTTCTTTCGGCCTTTTCGTAATGTCTATGTAGTCTCCGACAAGAAACCTTATATTGGTTGTCCAAAAAGATTAAACGTAAGATACTTTTTATTAAAAATATTTTATAATTTTAATATATTATAAATTAATTTAAAATTATATTAATTTATAAAATAATCCCATCAACTTTTAAAAACTACAATTTTATTTAAAAACATTTTTAATTTCAACTCGGTACCATGCGTCTCTCCTTCGAATCTTTAAACAAATATAATTGAAAAACACGATGTGATTTTAATTTTTAAACAATTATAATTAAAATTCAAGAGTAAAGTTATAAATAAATATATTTAAATTTAATCAACTTATACACATTAAATTAACATTTATAACTTTAAAAAACAAAATTATACGAATAAAACGGACTGGGCTGCCAAAATAGCCCATCCAGCCGCCATAAAGGAACATGTTGAAAATAAGCTAAATTCTAAAACTAAAGTATTAGAAAAGGTAATTTTTTTTAAAATATAGTAAAATCATGGGTTATTATGGTTTTTGTGTTTTAGTGGTCTGACCGGTCGAGTTTATTAAAAAACCACCGAGACATATATTGTTTATCATATTTTTAATGTATTATATTATGATTTTAAGTTGTTAACATTAAAAGTTTCAGTTACAGTTTTAACATATTAATGTAATATTTTAAAATATGATATGATGATTTTAATGAGTATGTATTGTTTGTTTAAATTATAGTATTAACCTCTTTTGTTTAATTTTTTAACATGTGATGTGATAGTTTTAAATACATATATGATATTTTTATAATAATTTGTTATAGTTTTAGCTGACAATCTAATAGCATTCAACCACATTTAAACGAGTCAAAAAATATTTCAGAAAAGCCATTAAAACAGTAATACACAACTTAAAATAAGCTACTTGAACATTTAGTGATCCAAAGATTCTAAAAAATCTATTTTCATGGAAAAAAATTACAATAAAATGTTCAGCAGTGTTATTTATGCAACTGCAACTCATTTATTAAAATAGGCTTTTTTTCGTTCGTCAAACTTGTTGGTGAACTTCGACTTCCTGTTTTTCGTTGCTTCAATACTGCAATGACACATTTGATAGACATATCATCCAACTCGATGTCATCATTTAGACCTGCTTAAAACAATTACTGACTGGGTTAAAGTCATAATAACCCTCATTAAAAGAAACATGCAAAACAAGCTAAAAATAATATCATTAATGATTGAAATCATAGAAGTTTATATTAAAACTATAACAATTAAAGTTAGAACTATAACATATGCACTAAACATAATAACAAACAAATATATTTAACACAAGATAAAAACAATAATATTGAAACTTAAATCGTAATCATGCATTTTAAAACTATAACAATGCTTTGAAACTATAACAAATCAGAAACATGCAATACAAGTTAAAAACAATAACATTGATGCTTAAATACCAAATAGTGCCTCTTAAAATATAAGAAAGCCTTTGAAAAAAAAATCAAAATTATAAATATTATATCTTAAGCTAAATACACTAGTGTTGCTGCTTAAAACTATAATGATAGATCTTAAAATTATAACGTATTTGCTAAAACAATAAAAGATAAAAACAATAAGCACACATACTAACAACGTAACAATGATGCTTGAAACTATAATGTCAGCTCTTAAAACTCTAACAATCCATCAAATAATATGATTTGCAAAATGATTCGATTTTTACATTTTGGATTTCAGATGTAGTTTTATATCTGAAAACATCAGATCATAGAGATCACCAAAAAATAAAGAATAAAGGTAAAATTTCACCTCCAATTGAATATAACAGAAAAACAATGAAATGAATCCATGTTACGGAGATGCATAAATCTATAACACCTCTTAAAATCATCAGGAAGCACCATATAACATATACGCGGAATAAATCAATTTCTCAATGTGCGAATTTCAAATCTGGAAAAATCAGATCGTAAAATCAACGAAAAACAAAAACAAAAGCTCAATTTTCACTTCCAATTGAGATTTAACCGAAAAAAGTAACATGAATCGATATAACATATGAAAAACAACAAAAATCAAAAAGCTATTGAATTGAGTCACCTCATTATTGATGAATTTGAAGAAATCCGACGAAATCACGTAGAAATCCGGCCAAAAATTATTCTTCCAAACATCGTCGAAGGAGACGACACCAAGGAAGGAGCGGTTGAGGAGGCTTTGGTATGTAGCCAGCAGATATGGGGAAAAAGGAGGAGAAAGAGAGAAGAAGAAGAATAAGTATGAATGTTTTTCTAGATTTTTCTAGAGAGATAAAGATGGTTTGGTTTTATTGTTTTTTATGATAAGATTGGTTTATTGGAGGTATTTATATAAAAGTTATTGACCGGTATAATGAAATCGATTTCTTTTTATAGATTAGAATTTTTTTTTATTTTATTATATTTACTCAATTTTAAACTTCGAAGTGATATTAAATTGAAAAAAACAGAGGCTTAGTCATTGTTATACATTAGGTAATTAGTTGATTCTTTGAGTATTTTAGCTTAAATTATGTTGTGTTTTATAAGGACTAGAAAAATTGACGCACAGTTGATTCTTTCTGAGTATTTTAGCTTAAATTATGTTGTGTTTTATAAGAACTAGAAAAATTGACGAACATAATTTACGAGCGAACTTTCTTAATTTATTTCACAATAATCTATATATTAATAATTGTTATTATTGTAGGAGTATATAAGTTATAGGAACATTAAATCATGTATTGTTACAAATTTTGCAATTCAAATCTCTTTTGCTAGGGTAAGAAAAATTTATTATTGACTAATGTAAAAATGACAAATTGACATTTACATAAAAATAATATTGTAAAGTTACTTAATTGCACATTAACATGATGTAACCGAGGGGAAGGCATGGCAGTTGAATTTTTTTTGCCATTACAAATTAATATTATAATAAGGAATAAAATAGGAAAAAATAATTCGCTAATAATTTGGTATTCTTTTTTTTAATAGTAATAAATATGCTAACTTATAAACTGGCCGGTTCTATAGTTGCCATATTTTTTAAACCTTTTTGATTAGTTGGTGATATGGTAGCCTATTATTTGAGATGGATTATCTGTACCAAATGCTGTGAAATGGTAAATGAGACCATATAATAGTCTAATGACAAAAAAAATGAGATAATGGGTTATCAATTCTAAACTATTGCGCAGATTCCCCCTCCATTTCCTTGCTAGTATATCAATTTTACTTCAACTCTAAATTCATTTTACATTTTTAGTGATAATTAATTGAGGCGGATAATTGAGAACTCTCATGACATTTTATTTAAAAAACTTATATCAGTTGCAAAAAAATATTTTTACACCAAATCTAAGTCCTCTTTGATATCCGCTCGCAAATGCTCATCTTTCTTGTAGTGAAATAGTACAAGATTACTTATCATTGTGATTATGTTTGTGACAACGAAACGCAACTCAATTGTATATCGGGAGTTGAGTTACCTTTGCCGGTTAAAAAAAATTATGATTGTGTTTGTCTGTCTCGTTCTGCATTAACCCCAATGGTACCATTCGGTACAATTAAGAATCAAGAGTTTGTGGTGTTGGTGAACCAATGTGTTTGAATTCTCCCGCTACACGATTTCTTTTATGTGGTGTTGGTACTTGTGTTCCAGCATTCCATTCAACTGTTGCGAACGAATTAGGACCTAACTTCTCCTATTCTTATCGATATTAGGTCGTCCGATCTTCTTCATTTCTAATTTTCTGCATTTTGGCGATGCACTGATCTTCTTTTCTTCAGGATTTCTAACATTCCCAAATCCCGATCGGACGAATTATGTAAGGTACCCCTTAAATTTGAACCAATTACAGATTCAACTGCGGATTGACAACAATTACATATAAATTCAAAACTTATAATCTGAGTTGACCAAATAAAACTTAACTAGAAAAGAAAAGGATTAGGACTCAATTACAATTTATAAATTTCGTTCTATTACATATCAGACTCAAATATTTTAAAACTTATATAATTCACCAAACCAAGATAAACCACACCCTTTCATCTCCAACCATCTTCCACCACCACTAACCACCATTTTCACCTCCATCAGTTAATTATACCCGCTCGCATCTTTTATATTTCACATTCAATCACAGTCTTTTCAAATTCAATTTCATATATAGAGAACCAGTTATACGTCAAAATTGACGTCGTAACACGCATACCCAAATTCTATTAGTTTATAAACCCACTAGTACGCTAGATTAATATATATGAATAGATTATACAATTCTTTATATAGTTTGAACTTTTAGATGTAATAAAATTTTATTATGGTATTAGAACTTGTGGCATGCTCGAATCTCCATAGGGACAATCTATGTTTCACATTAAATTTTTATTCGAATAGCTTTTTGAAAGAGGTTGAAATCGATCATGAATACATGAGAGAGTTGGAGTATTAATATATATATGCATTTTACCTGAGAAAGCCAGAAAGGGCTAAAACTTGAGATTTTCGAGCCCATTAATGGCCGGAAGGGGGCCTGAGAGAAGTCACTTAAATCAAAGAAAAGGCCAAGTACAAGTTCATTCTAATAAAACTCCAGAGCAGACAAGCAAAAGAAATAAACCCCATCACCAAATTTGTCTCCTTATACAATAAACTCAAGACAAAGTCATAAGAATCTTAACACAATAGGAACCCAAATGAACCATATGGAAACCATTGAGTGATAGAGTAGAAAAAAGACCCTTTGTTTTGACCAAATCCTATAGACTACAATAGTTGATACAACTGTGCCAATCATGAATTTATCTATATGTAACCTTGCAGAAACCAACATGTATTAGGCCAATGTGTACACTTGACACTTTCCTCCTTAATTAAGCCGGCATAAACATTTGTATAAATATAACTAGTCTTTTTCTCCATCTTTTTAACTCTTGATATTGTTAGCATTTCACTATCTCTTTGTATATTCAGCCGTTTGGCATCTTCACTGTGTACATTATCTAACACTTTTCTCACTCAAATGATAATTACTTGCATCATCTGATCAAGAATAAAGCTTTAGAACAGATTGAGTGAGATGCATCAGCTTAAAGTTTCACCAATGTTGAAGTTACTAGTACTTTTTGTTCTGTTTTCAATGGCGAAGTCGGAAACAGTAAAAGTGAGGGATGCGCTTTTCGATTTCATGGTGAAACTGAATCCCGGGAGCAGCCAGAACCAGCCGAACTGGGGCTGGAATTTGAGTTCCGACCCGTGTAGTGATAGCTGGAAAGGAGTGACTTGTAACAACAATACGCTCACTGTCAGGAAAATCGTACTAGATGAGCTTGATCTCACTGGCACATTAGATGCGGGTTCTCTGTGCGTTACACAAACTCTCGCTGTTTTGAGCCTGAATGCAAACAATGTTGTTGGAACGCTTTCAGAAGAGATAGTGAACTGCACTCGCCTGACACACATATATCTACGTGGGAACCGATTATCAGGTAATCTCCCCAGTTCATTATCAGGGCTAGGCAATCTGAAGAAGCTAGATGTATCGGATAACGGTTTCTCAGGGAACCTGCCAGATTTGTCTAGAATCTCAGGTCTGCTAACTTTTCTAGCCGAAGACAATCAGCTCACTGGAGGCATACCTGATTTCGACTTCTCTAATCTTCAAGAGTTCAATGTTTCTAATAACAGATTAAGTGGCCCGATTCCTGATGTTGGAGACCATTTCAATCAAACCAGCTTTCTGGGCAATCTGGACTTATGTGGAAGGCCACTAACAGATGCTTGCCCACCTCCTCCACCCCCTACTGGAAAGAAAGGTTCTTCGAAAAAGGATTACTTGATTTATTGTGGCTATGCTGCAATTGCGCTCATTATCATCTGTTTGCTTGCATTAATTGTAATGAAGAAAGGAAAAAAACAGAAGAAGAAAGGTTCAAAAGGGGTGTTGAAATCAATCGATGATAAGAACAGTAGCACATCAAGTGAGTCGAAAGCTGGCAGGTCTGAATTTTCAATAACATCAGCTGAAAGTGGGAAAGGTTCATCTTCGCTGACAGTACTGTCAAGTCCAGTGGTGAACGGGTTGAAATTTGAGGACTTATTGCGGTCTCCGGCAGAGTTGATTGGCAGGGGAAGGCGTGGAAGTCTGTACAAGGTGACAGTAAATGAAAGATTGAATCTGGCAGTGAAGAGAATCCGGGAATGGGACATTTCAAAGGATGAGTTCGAGAAGAGAATGAAGAGGATTGATCAAGTGAGGCATCTGAATGTGATGCCTATTGTTGCATTTTATTGCTCCAAGCAAGAAAAGCTCCTGGTTTATGAGTTTCAACAGAATGGCAGCCTCTTCAAGCTTCTACATGGTACATTCTTGATCTCATTCTCTTAATCATTCTAGCTCACTGATTAGCACAGATGCTGGATGTTTTAATTATAAATTGGTAGTTAGGTAACTTATTCTGTTTCTAACTTTTTAAGTCCATCTCAGACTCCCAAAATGACAAGTTGTTCGGCTGGGAAAGCAGACTAAATGCCGCAGCAAAAATCTCAGAGGCCTTAGCATACATGCACGAAGGTCTACAAGCTGATGGAATATCTCATGGGAATTTGAAATCCTCCAACATTCTACTAGACAACGCGTCTGAGCCCTGCTTGAGTGAGTATGGTCTGGTAGAGGCCGATGACACTCAAGATCAAACTGAACTTGACAGCTTCCAAGAAAATAAGTCACCTATTACAAAAAAGAATATTTTCAAGAAAGATACATATAGCTTCGGAGTAATCCTGCTAGAGCTGCTAACCGGGAAAGTTGTGCAGAACAGCGGATATGATCTGGCTAGGTGGGTGAATTCTGCTATAAGAGAAGAATGGACAGTCGAGGTATTCGACAAGGGACTTGTTTCAGATGGCGCGGATGAGGAACAGATGGTGAGTTTGCTGCAGGTTGCTATAAATTGCATCAATTCATCATCAGAAGCAAGGCCAAGTATGAGAGAAGTTGCTGAGGTGATAAAGACTATTAAGGAACATGAGGAGAAATCTATCACTTCTGACCCTTGATGAATACTTTCATTAACGTTATAACTCAAACATCTGATTGCATTTGTATAATTGTTATTTATGAAACATGTTCTTTTACCTTCTTTATACATTGTATTGATCAATAACTCAAACAGTGTTCTCTCCATTCTTGTAGTTCTTTCTCTTAATATATTATGCTAGTTCTATAATATCATAACACAACTAAAACAAAGGACACCAAGAACAATAGCGCCTCTATACCAAACATCGGCAACTTCACAACTGCAGCTCCACTACTAGCATCGATCATACCTCTCGGGGTCACACCCGGAGCGGCTCCATTGAAATTCCGGTTTGCCCCATAAAGCTCCTGGGCACCTGCAATATCATCAGGGGCTAGCTCCACTTTCCTTATCCCCGACGAGATTGTCGGGTACATAATGGCTGCCTCAACGGAACTATGTCCCAATCCGAGCAAATGTCCAATCTCATGAACTGCAACAGACTCCAAATCCATAGCCGAGTATGGAGCGTTGGTGAAGGATCCATCAATGACCCAGTTCTCTTCGGCGTCTAGATGAAATCTCCCATTTGGTGGGGAGAATGCGTGTGCAAG
>JAYMSP010001948.1:0-27520 GCA_036897095.1 Plantago elongata | reverse complement strand
TGACATTGCATACTGTGAAGAAATTTAAATGTATTTTGAGTTGTCTTTGTTGAAGATCAACCATGCTTGGGTATGGGGAAAGTACTTGTGGATCAAGAACTTCATTAGGTCTAAAAGAGACTATCTGGAAAAGAATGAAGATCCTGACAAAGCTTACAAAGAAATTTGAGATTTTGCTAGAAATCAGAGCTCTCTGTCAGAAGGTTACTTTATGAATATGCTGAAGAATGCAGGAGGGCCCCACTGATCCAAAAAATACTGAAGAACTTAAGGTTTCTGAACCTAAGTTATTTTTGAAGACTTGAAGACTACTTTATTAGGATGCTTACTTGGAGATTGGACTCTCATGTTGTTCTAATTAACTTAGTATTTTGTAATGCTACTCACTGTATTTCATTGTAATACATTTGCGAAAGTTATCTTGTAATTTGTAATGTTCTTTCTGTAGATCATACTCTCAGAAATCATATATAAGAAGATAACTTGTCAACAAATATCACTTCTTGTGATTTGGTTGATGTTCACATTCTGCACTTAATTTATCTGATTGAATATCATTTGAAAATATTATGTGGTGGATTGTTTTCACTACCATGTTTGTAATAGAACTTTAAGATAGTATTGGTTGATTGATCAAGAAGGTGGAAATTTGTTAGGAATATTTGTTAGTATTTTTGATCAATCACCATGAGTTATCTTTAGTAGAGAAAGGTGACTAGTACTCTTAGTTCACTTGAACATTGGAAAAGAGGAAATTACTTAGTATGTTAGTCTAGTTAAACTTGTAATAGGATTATTAGGTCTCTGAATGTAATTTTATATTTTGAGATGGCCAAGAAGAAGCATCCTAACAATGGAGTTTAATCGAAGATATGAAGACTGAAGATTGCGCAAGTTTGATGAAGGCATAAGGATTAGTCTCCTCAGAAAGACTGTTCAAAAAGTTATTGTATAAGTGCATTTGGCACGTTACACCTCTCTGGAAATAGGTATTGAGTCAAGAATCATGCTAGCTTTCAGAAAGGCACATGCATCCGTTGAAACTATAGGACAAGAAATAGTGCAGTGTATTAATTACACCAACTGAAAAGTCGATCAAGCAAGCCCTCTGTAAAAAATGAGATAGTGACTTCTGAGTACTTATTTCAAGATATCAACGGATTGAATTTTGAGAAGGTCTAACGGATACTATTCAAACGACTCTCAAATTCATCTATAAATATCACAAGAAGCTGAGAAATGCACACATACACGAACTACGCTCATACTGTCAAGTATTCTCTTAAGCATTCATACTACAATTCTCCAAGCTCACTGTTGCGACTAAACAACTCGAAGAATCACTAGTAGTTCTAAGTGTCCTGAACCTTAAAAAGAGCTTGATTATATGTGAAAGAGTTTAACACTCAGACACCTTTCTAAAGTTCATTCTCCAGAACGAATATCAACATTTGGGTCATAAAGGAGATACCTACCATATACTGAACAAGTATATTAAGTTGTGTAATCTCTTAGAGCTCTCTAGATAAATAGTTGAAAAGTTATTTAAGAGAAGCCTGACAACAATCATATAACCAAAACCATCAAGGTGTGGAGTACAGGAAATACTTGGTTTGGGAAATCAAGAAAAAGCTCCGAGGTTATCTTGAGTACATGAAGTACTTAGCTTTAGAAGCTAGGGAACAACTCAGGGGGAACATTTGGTTGGGAACCATTTGTTTGTAGGGATATTAGAATAGGATATATTGTAAGGAGAACTCAATTATCTGTTCTAGTGAATTCCACATCGAAGAAAGACCGAAGTGGACTAGTTGGAGGATTACGCCACCTCTAAATACCAATATAAGTTGATGTGTTATTTACTTATTGTACTTACATTCCAGCATCACAAACACACACACACATTATTACTACAAAGCATATTTACGTTTATCTATTGCTTAAAGTCTTCCACTCTCGGAATCTAAGTATCAGAATCCCCAGGTTTTTGAGAAAGACTATTTATCGACGAAAGTTTGAAAAGACTATTCACCCCCACCCCTCTCTAGTCTTTTACTTTGCCGTGATTTGGACCAACATAACTGACACTACCCAATTCGGCATAACAAAGCTAGTCGACACAACAACAAGATACACAACAGAAGGCTGGTACAACACAAAGAACAGAGCAGACAACAAGCAAGGTTGAAATTGGAAGGAAAAGAGTACGAGTGGAACTTGAATAGAGCAGACACGATATTCAAAACAATTACCCATCCCATAAATCAAATCGGGAAGAGAAGGCTTACCGAGAGACGGATTGAATCCGACTAGTGAGCTGGTGAAGGTGGGTCGAAAGAGAAGGACGAGAAGGAGGTCGAGTGAGTCTGGACAGATCGGTGGTGACTGATGATGATGGTGAGTGAAGGCGATGGTCGGTTTTAGTGGATCAGAGTGGTAATGTGGAAATGGTTAATGACGCGGCGGAGAACAGGTTTGGTGGCAGTGATGGAGGTAGAAGTCGATAACTGAGGTGGAATTGGGTGACGATCAAAGGCGAAGAGTTGGTGGACATGGTGGGTACATACGGTAGGAGGTGGCACGATTGGAGAACGATGGTGGAGGTGTTGATCAGAGGAGATGATGGTGACCGGTGGAGTTGGAGGCTGGAGGTGGTGATGATGGAGGCAAAGGTCAGTGGTAGTTTACATGGGAAAGAAGAAGAATGCAGGAGGCGTGTATACATATAGTGAATGTAATGGGTATAATTGGAAAACAAAAGGAAGGCTAAGCCCTAGTCAATTTGGACTCCAGATAAGATAGACTTTAACTAGGTTATATCCAATTAAACACTAGGGTAATTAATTAATTGCTCAATAACAAACTAGTATTGACAATTAAATAAATACTAAATGTGGAAATTAAAATAAAGAAGAACGAAAATTCGGGGTTTTACACCTATGAGCATAGGAACCAAAATGACTTATACTAAATATGATAAGAGTGTTAAAGAACATAAGTATAGGAAGTTGATAGGTTCACTACTCTACCTTACTGCAAGCAGACCTGATATTCAACATTGATGTTAGACAACACTTCATCAGAGATCATGTTGAGAAAGGTAATATAGAGATTCTAAAAGCTAGTACTGAAGATCAACTTGCAGATATCTTCACTAAGTCACTCCAGAAAAGTAGGTTTTTAACCTTAAGACTTAGTCTTGGGTTAATGGAGTTGCCAAAGAATTGAAAATTTTTGAATCTCTGAAAGAGTTGAGTAAGTATAGAGAAAAAGAAACAGGTTTCTAAAACGGGTATACCGATAACCTATATGAAAAGAAGGATGTTAAGATTTCTGAGACTTTAGACTCAGGAAGCCTAAGGTCTTCTGGAAATAGGAGTCCAGAAAGATTGTTTGGTATATAGTCCATAATTATATAAAACTAGAACTCAAATACTATGGACATGCCAATATCCAGTGGTATTATCTGAAAGAGGAAGTTCATAAAACCATTTAATTCATGAAGTATGGGGGAACAAATAGTCCTACAAAGTACATATTTCTGAGAGTGAAACATGTCTAGGGTTTTGTGTTGTTACCATTTTTACGATAAATAACATAAAACAAGACTTGCTCTCTGAATGAAAAGACCAAAGGTTATAGTCTTCACACTAACAGTGACGTATGGATAGTAAGTAGACACGGGAATATTTTTTGATTAATATCATTTGCTTGATATTTAACCATAGCCCATAATGATTAAATGTTTGATCTCAAGTAATGCATGTTGCAAAAAAATTAATGGCCCACTATGCATTTAAGGCAAAGTAGAAATGTATACCACGCCGATGCAATGTACAAAGATACACATACGAATTTCTATATGTATGTTGTATCTATGTAATTTTAAATTGCTATATATAAAGGATTTTGGTAAGAGAAACACTTTTACCAAATCCAAAAATTTTCACTTGCATCAAAACAGCAAAAATTCTCTAAGTTTTCTACAAATCCTTTTGTTAATCATATGTTCCTTGTTTAGTCTTCGGAAAAGATAAATTCTCTTGAATTGAAGCACTTACATTGATTACTTTACTCTCAATACTCTATATAAGAAATAGCACCCAGAAAGACCTTTTCTAAGAACTCAGTTGCGACCGTTTCTTCTTCTGAAAATCAAGGAGAAAAGGAATTGCAAAGTGTTGAATAAATGCTTGTTGGGTGATTTCATCCCAGAGGGCTGGACCTCCAGGCTTAAAATGAATTGGGGAGCACACATGGTTGAAAAAAATACCTTAATGTTGCTATCTCCTCCACACCAGACAGAAACTTGATTGTGAAGATGCTTTCGAAAGCACACATCAAGAAGTTTATCTGTGCTACACCAAGTGGACTATCTCCACTAGATGTCCTAGAGTTTTACAAAACTTCCCAAGTCTACACCTGGATAGTGAAAAATGTCGAGGAATCGTTCATAAAATTCAAGGTTCCAGGTGTAGAAATACATCTTGACTGTGACTCTTTCTTCAAAATCTTCCGTCTCAAGAATCATGGTACAACCGTTGAAATTAACACGACAGACAAGGCTCAGAATATAAGTGTCAAAGTACTTTATGATAAAGTTGCAAATGATAAGATAGAGGACTGACCCTCTTCTTTCATTCCGGGAGACATCAGAACCAGACACCTCTTTGAGAACTAGAATGTGCTTGCCAGCATCTTGCATAGGTGCTTTGATGGAAATAAAGGAGGAATTGACCAAATCAGTCTGAAGCAGTGGATGATAATGACCATTCTCCAGAAAGAGCTGAATGATAGAGACAACCTCTTTAATAGGGGGAAGTATATCTTCTTGAAGTTCGTGAATAGGGTCAACGAGTTTAAACTCAAGGTGGTTAAGGGCCGTGCTGATACCAAATCGAACATGCATTATGGCCTGAAGATCTGCTACATTTTGGAGAAATGTGGAATACTGCTCAGAGAGCACATGGACATGCCATTGACCAACACAATGTACCGACATGCTCACAAGGAAGCCTTGAAAAAGGTTGCCAGAGATGAGTTGGTTGCTCAGGGAGAAGGGGTATCTGAAGAGATACAGGTTGAGGTCCAAATCGCTAAGAAGTCAAGGACCAAGAAACCCAGGGCAAAGAAGAGGGTAAAAATTCTTATTGATGACACTCCTCAGCCAGGGAGGGAAACACAAGATGTTGAAGCCCAACAACCCCTTCCAGTCCAGAAAGACTCCAGTTCAGAAAGGAGATCTTTGAGTTTTGGCAAAATGCCGGAGCTGTCCATGAACGATCTAAATGAGATTGATGAGTCTGTCCAAATATTGATGAAGACTCAGAGGATGATCTCCCACTCCAAATGGTACTTAAGAGATCATGGACAGAGACTCATGGTGGAGCCTCTAACTCATTCTCACTGACCAAGAGAGCTAAGGTTGCAGAAGATGCAATCCCGGAGAGGTCAGTTGAAGATGTCACACCACAACAGGTTCATGAAAGCTTGGCGGTGGATGACAGAATGATGGAAGATTCTAACAGTGCTTCAACATTCCTGTTGCCAGCAAACTTGATTGCTGAAGAAATTCATGCATCTACGTAGGTTCCTCAACTCTCTGAGAGGGATCAAACTGAGACGGGTACTCAGAATGATCAAACTTAGGAAAGGTCTGATATATTAGAAACTTCAAACAAAGATGTGGATTTTGTATACAACCAAGCATAGAATCTCCACATGTACAAGAGGCTAATCTGTCTGAAGGTATTCAGGTAGCAGAGTGGTTTATCTCTAACTTGTAAACATTTTATGTTAACTTGTTACTCATATACCTTCTTAGTTACAGGCCAATATGGAGGTACAAACTCAGGAGGAAGCAGTTTTGCCTATCTCTCTGACTGAAGAACTGATTCCACAAACCTCAAAACACATGAAAACTGAGCTTGTGATACCGGTAGATGATTATTTCCGAAAAAGAATAATTTGGTTTTTAAATAATTTCCTAAGCGTGGTTTCAATAACGTCTTTCTTTGTCTCTGTAAGTAGTCTCCAACTTAGGAAGAGGATTAAGTGGTGGAAACACCAAAGGAGCAAGTGATTCCAGAGGTTGAAAAACCTTCTGAAGACATTATTTTTGAGGCTTCTGTTGAGAAGGTATATAAAATAAGAATCAAAGTCATTATGTTATTTACTTGTACATATCATTTACTTAATAAAATGCAATATTTCTTCTTACAGATTCATTCTGAAGAAAAGGTTGATAGGGAAACCACTATGACATCTCCATCACCAATGGATGTTGATGAAGCCGAGAAGGCTAAATCTCCAGAAAAGGTGACAGAAACCAACATGTTTTCTGAGTAAGTTTTTGAGTCTGAGCTTCCAACTACAGAAGTAAGTGATACCTCACATCAATATTGTTCTCTCTGAACATAACCTTTCTGATCAAATTCGTAACTTGCATTGTGATTTTTGTTCTCAAGTTCAAGTACAAAGAGAGGTTGATGACGCAACAACTGCTCCTCCCAACAAATGAGCTTGATGTTGCTACACAGGTATGCTCAGAAAGATTTGAACTTCACTTTTCTCAGATAACCAACAAGTAAGTTTGAATAAAACTAACTTGATTACTTTCTTTTAGGCTCATGTTGTAGTGCCAGTGATCGATGTGGATGAGCCACTTGATCTACTGAAATTTTTCCAAACAATCACTCTAAAGAGACAATTGAAGTGCTTCAGACAATGGCAAAAGCTTAGAAAAGCTTATCTACAGAGATTGCCAAAGTGATTAACAACAAAGAGAGAAGGGAAAGAACCTTCGATCTGGAAAATTATGTTCATGCGATGTTTCTCATAGAGGACTACTCTCATCATACACTGATGAATGATGACTTCACTTATGAAGTGGGCACCAAGTTGATCAATGCGTTCAAAGCTGCGAATGAAGAAAGCAGATGGCTTTAGACCCTTCTCTGCCTAAGACACTCAGAGTTTATCCCTTTGAACAAGAGGAAGTAAACGGGCGGATGATCACATTTCCTACTGTGATCAATCTGGTGTCGGGTGAAGAAGAAGAAACTGATGAGAATAATCATGACACTTCATCTGAACAATAAGATGGAGGTGATGACCACTAATCTGTTGATGACAATGATGATAGTCCAGGACCAGGGATAGGTGGAATGCACAAGGAAGTGCAAGAACAAGTACTCAACCTGCTCCAGACTGCTCAGAGAGACCCACCACCATTATCACCAAAAGCATCACCACCACCAGCTGAACAACAAGGAAAAAATGAGAATACTCAACAGGCTGCAATACAAGAATATCTTGAAGCCGTTGTACAGAGAGTTTCCAAACTCAAGGAAAAATTAGATGAAGAGACAAGGCTCAATCAAGAGTACCAGTCTCTGATTGAAGCTAAAATGCTCAATTAATGAAGATTGAGGCTGAAAATGTTAAGGAGCGGGAACTCCTTGCTGAAAAGCAACTATTGAAAAAGACATCGATGCCAAGGCTGCAGAGTTGGACGCTTTGGTGACATTCGATACAGAGCATGATGCTAAGGCTGCATCAGATTGGCTAACCATTCCATCATCTTATAAAGGCAGTGCCAATGGAAAAGGAAAAATGGTTGTTGGGCTCGACACTATTGATCAGAATGATCACATCTACGTGATCACTAATGATGATGAGACACAGGACATGGCTGCAGAAGAGGATGCAATTCTTCTTTCACATTAGAAGAGAGAATTCCTTGCTCCACATATCTTTTCCTCACCAGCCATTACTTCCAGAGACAGAAAATTCTTGGGAAGAAGTACTGCGTTTGCTATGATGCGGTCTGAGTTGGTTGTTGAAGACTCCCAGGTACTTTCATCTGTTCCATCCAACCTCAAGCCTACTGCTAAGATCTTGCTACACAGAGCCATTAGCATTGCCTTATCTTAAAAAGATCTAGGCGTGGTCCGTGAAGAAGACTGCAACAAGGCCAACAAATCACTTCATAAAGCATATTATTCTACTCATAAAGCAGAAGCCATCTATCGTCCGCTTGAAGAGCTGAACCAAAAGGAGCAGTTGCTTCTTAAATAAAATCAAGAGCTCAGAGCAGAAGTCCAGAAGCTTGTCCAAGTTCACAATAATCTGCAAAAGAACTTCGAGTCACTCTTTCACTCATATGTTAGTTTGATTCAGTCACTCATGCCTATGGGGGAAGAGAATACAGCTGCCCAGAAAGGCAAAGGCAGGAAGAGAAAATAACTACCTCCCTCCACAAGTCAGGTTCCAGAAAAGGACATCCCTTCTGAAGAACTCCAGGTTCTAGAAACCAGAGTTAGAACATCAACAAGGCTTAAAAGCATAATAACTGGGGGGTTCCAATGCCCTTATTATAGCTAAAGAGAAGAAGCTTTTTGAAGATGAAGAAAAGGAAGAAGGAGAGTTCAATGGTTAGGAAACATGTAAGTCTCTAGTTAGAAATTTTAACAAAGATGGTGATGAGACTGACACGGATGAGCATCCACTTCAGAAGAGAAGGAAAGTGGGTAGCCTTCCTGAACCACCATTGGCAGTAAGACCAATAACTGTTAGAACTCCTTCTGGGAATACCAAGTCGATCCAAGGTGGATCTTCCAGCACAACTCCCATAAAGCATGAAGAACTTTCTCTGCATAAAGGACTAAATAGAAAACGACGCAGGGACTTACAGTTTGGTAGAGTTCAAGAGAAAGAACCAGAAAGACCATATGCTGTCCAGATTGAGTATTTCAAAACTGATGACAGCCAATCAGCCTACAGATGCATACATCTCCAGAATGTTTACTGGATCCTTGAGCTACAACCTGCTACTGAACCAGAGGTTTCCAAAACCAATCTATAATCAAATGATGGCATGGAGAACCAACAAGCCTACAATGCTAAATCCAACAAAGACCAAGGCATGGTTTCATTTTGAGATTTACACAAGGACTGAGGCTATGAAGAAGCCGCTTGATTTTTTCCTTATCCTAAGCCTAATGAGATACACAAACCAGAAAGTTGGATGGTACTCTTCAGCAGACAGAACAAACTACGAGTTGAACCTTATCAGTTATTTTACATGACAAAGGAACAATACCTGGATGACATTGCTTACTTGGAGGAATCTACAAGTATCATGAGTTATCACTACTAAATGTTAACCATGAATGGGTATGGGGCAAATACCTTTGGGTCAAGCACTTTGTTCACAAAAACAAAGACACTGCCAAAACTTATCAAGAGATTTGTGGATTATCCAGAAAGACATAACTAACTGTCAGAAGGCTACTCTATGAATATGTTGAAGACTACAGGAGGGTTGACAACCATTGATCCAGAGGTGTTGAAGAACTTTTGGTTTCAGAACCAAAGTTGATTTTGAAGACTTGAAGACTAGTAATTTAGGATGTCTTACTTTGAGCATGGATTCTCTTGTTTTCCTAATTTACAAAGTAGTTTTGTAAACACTTTTCTGAATTGTTCTTAATTGTTCTATATTTGTAAAAGTTATCTTGTGTTGTGATGTTTCATTCTGATAATCATACTCTTAGAAACCATCTATATAAGATAACTTGTCAGCAAAGATCACTTCTTGTGATTTGGTTGATGTTTACTTTCTACACTTAATTAACTGATTGAATATCATTTGAAATGATTAAGTGGTGGATTGTTTTCAATTCCATTATTGTAATAGGAATTTAAGATAGTCATGGTTGACTGATCAAAAAGGGGGGAATTTGTTAGGAATATATGTTAGTATTTTTTTATCAATCACCATATGACTTATCTTTAGTACAAAAAGGTGACTAGTACTCTTGGTTCACTTGAACATTGTAAAAAAGGAAATCACTTAGTATGTTAGTCTAGTTAACTTATAATAGGATTATTAGGTCTCTGATGTTATTTTATATATCTGAGAAGGCCATGAAGAAGGATCCTAGCAATGGATTTTAATCAAAGATTTCAACACTGAAGATTGCACAAGTTTATGAAGACATAAGGTTAAGTCTCTAAATGTATGACATCACTGAGTTCAGGAGCATGCTACCTTTTATAAAGGCTCATGTGTCCATTGAGACTACAAAACAAGAAATAGTATTGTGCATTAACTACACCGGCTGGAAAGTCGCTCAATGCATAGTCCTCTCTGCAAAATTGAGAAAGGGACTTCTGAGTACTCATTTCAATATATCAACAGATTGAATTTTGAGAAGGTCTAACGGATACTATTCAAACAACTCTCACGAACTAGAATACACACACGAACTATGCTCATATCTACTTTCGGAACTAGAATACTATTCAAACAACTCTCACGAACTAGAATACACACACGAACTAGAATTCACCACTTAGAAGCCGAGAAATACACACACGAACTATGCTCATATCTACTTTTCAAGCAAGTCTCTCAAGCATACATACTACCATTCTCCAAGCTTTATGTTGCGACTAAATAGCTCGAAGAATAACTAATAGTTCTAAGTATCCTGAACCTATAACAAGAGATTGTTATTCGTGAAAGAGTTGACCTTTCGGATACCTTTTCTGAAGCTCATTCTTTAGAACGGATACCAAGTACTTGGGTCAACAAAGAGAACCTACCATATTTCGAATAAGTATATCAAGTAGTGTTATCTCTTCTAAGCTCTTTCCAATTTGAAAAGTTATACGAGAAGCTCACCAGACAAATCAACTTATAACCAACACCATCAAGACGTGGAGTACATGAAGTACTTGGCTTGGGAAATCAATGAAAAACACCAAGGTTAACTTGAGTACAGGAAGTACTTGGCTCGAGGAGCTAAGTAAAAACTCAGGGGGACATTCGGTTGGGAACCATTTGTTAGTAGTGATCTTAGAATAGGATATATTATAAGGTGAACTCAATTGTGTATTCTAGTGAATTCCAGGTGTCAGAAAGACCGAGTGGACAATCTCATTTATGTATCGCTTAAGTCTTCCGCTCTCTGAATTTAAGTATGAGAAACCCACCAGTTTCTGAGAAATAGTGTTTATCGACAAAAGTTTGAAAAGACTATTCACCCCCACTTCTCTAGTCTTTTCCTTTGCCATTATCTAGACCAACAATCGAGGAACAAGTATTTATGTCTAACTCTCGCCCATATGTTTTGCAACCGACACCACAAATTATAATGTCCATCAATGAAGACTGTAAACAGGCTGGAGGGTATTTACAAAGTCAATAAGGGTTCTCAACACATGCTCTATGTGATAATTATTTTTTCTTAGAATTGAACTTTGAATTAATTGTGACATGCATGCATGGTCAACGGATATGATGAAACATTATGTTTAGCTACTGGTGGTGCAGACCATATCTAGATGAAGGAAAGAGAAGGAAATACATCCAAGGACGAGCATGCATCTCAAGGGTCACAGGCAAATCCAGTTAGTGATGGTCTTACAGGAAATGGTTACCAGTACTATAGGGACTTGGATCAACAAACTGATGATATTGATGGTAACTACCAAGCTCCTTGGGGATCGATAAAACCCATGCAAAAAAACGGGAGTAGTAGTCCCGCCGGTGGTTATAGGAACAATGGGATGGATCTTGATATACTACGAGAGTGAAGGTTTTGAACGAATCTTTACATGTTCTTCCCCAGAAGATTACAAAAACCATAAACAATTCGGACCGTAAGGTGCTATAGATGGACTGCCCCATCTAATAGCTAATGCAATCAAAATCTCTATGGTTAAATGCATAGGTTATAGTAACCCAAATGATAGCAAGGAAGAACCCATTTTTGATAATGAATCCTTACGAGATGAGACGTGTCACAAAGTTGATGATACGGACCAGTCGAATGCGAGGAGGATATTGCAGATTTGCCTACCGAACCTGTCAAGTCATGCGATAACGGAGTTCTCATAGTAACTGAAAATGATGATATGGAGCACGAACTGTGCTCCGATAATGACACAGAATTGCCACAAAGCCTGTTCACTGATGTCGTATTCTTAAATTTGTTCAACAAATATGGCTCCAACAGAGGTATTCATTTTATGTTACAAAATTTGCTATGTATTTATTTTTGTTTTATATTTGTTTGTTGTCATCATCTAGTTACTAACTTACTATACTACAATGTATTTTGTATATCCTTGCAGAGACAAATTTATCGACATCAAGGGCTGCATTCTAACCATAGGTGATGTGCAATAGTTCCTAGTGGTAGCTGCAATATTCTCTAAAAATGTGAGACAAAATTTTAGTACTTAATGATTGATTTATATGGGGATCATATATCGGGATGGTGCTTGATGAATGATCTCAATAATGTTATTCAGGTGATTGAATGTGTCTCACGCATTTGCAAAAATAATGCGATAGCGAATGGAAAAGGATACATATTCATGCCTACCGTAATAAGCAAGGAGGTTTGTAGAGATGGGCATTATGTACAACAGGGGAAGGTGCCGAAACGTGTCTTTGTTTCACAGAAATATCCGAAAGATCATTGGTTCTGCACAATATTCAACATGGACAGTCAGTTGATTGAAATAGTTGATACTCTTCCTGAAAATGAGCAAAAAATGCAGAGGACTTCCAGCATTAAGGAAGCGGTATGACGTTTTCAGTTAACCTTATTAGTAGTTATGCAACATTGTCTTTCTCATCAATTGATGTTTATGAACTTTTTATTATTAGTAGTTATGCAACATTGTCTTCCTGTTGACCTACTTGACTGTTGTTTATGGAAGAGCCATGAAGTTAATAACAAAGGATTTGGATTCATTCAAGATATAATTTGATGAAGAAAGTAGCATTGATCAGAAAAAAGAGTTAGTACCACTCCTGGTAGTTGATAAACCTAAAATTCAAAACTTAAGTGAATTGTCGTTGAATTTCAAAGTGTTTATCATTTTGTCAAAGGATATGCTGGAGTGTTTCTTTGTTTGCATATGTTGTTCCATGCTGGATTGCACGGTCAGAAAGGGGTACAGATACATATCTTTTTCTACTACTTTGTCATAATGATGGTTCTGACTTCTTTATTTACAGTATGTTGTAGATGCAGGAGAATTGATAATTGTGACATTTTACAAGCACCCCTAATAGTTGCAAAGTTGTGGAGAATAGTTGCAAAATTGAAGAGAATGATTGCCTTCCTGAATCTTCAAACATCAGCAAAAGTAATACCGCTTAGCATATTGGACCAGAAGACCTTATCGTAAAGGATGTCCCTATGAACCATGATTCTGATGACATAATGTCAGAATCGGTGACCAAATCAAAAGACATTTTTGAAACCGTAATTGAAGCGATGCCACTTATCTATCCAAAACTTGAAACCTATCTAACTCTGAAGAGTGGACTTCCAAAATCGTAAGTTATGAAATCAGCCTTTTTTGTGTTATCCATATTCAAAAGTTCGTTTACTGGTAGTATTTATTATGTTCTTGAACACAAGGAACAAGTGGCCAGTTTTGATCTTTGGCACTCAGGATGAGACCTTCTGAGCCATTCTTATGAAACTCAATGGATGTCTGACACTGTAAAAATTTTTATTCACTAACCATTAAACTCTTATATGTGGCCATGAGCTTAAATGCTTGAATTAAGGATAAATCAAGCATGTCATTAACTTTCTTTCCAACCTCATTTGGTATTAGAGAAAAGATGACCCCGTTGATAGTTGCCACTGGGTTTTTCCGACGAAGTGGACAGTAAGAAACCAACTTATATCAATCATTTACTAGAGTTACTAGACTAAGTATGCTCATATATTGTCCCTCTCAAACTTACTCTTTCAGTTTACTAAATGTAGTGGTGGTTTAAAACAAAGGATAAAGAAATTGAAGTAGAAGCTTTAACGACGTATAACAGAGGGTTCCAAAAAGGAACCCGATACCTTGGTGATCCATCAAAGTGCAAAACTATTACGATGCCATTTATATGGGAATTTTTTTTTTCAGTAAGCATATGTGACACGCTATCAGGGACTATTGAATGCAACAAGGAAAGGTGAGGGATCATCAAGAGTGATGTGAGGTTTATATAAAGTTTTTAGAATTCGTTGAGCGCTATATTTAATTAATGCATCAGGTAGTGATATTGAATGAGTACCGATATGTTACATAATTATGGATTATATGTAGGTGCGCCATTTCGGATACAGGCACAGGTTGAACTATAAAGAAACCTTTCCACAGAAAGGTTGGACCAAGAGTTTCAAATTCGAAGCAGGATCATTTGTGTCGTATCAGTATAATAGGTATGTTATACTCATTAGTAAATTGAATTAAGTTTCCCTTTGGCACAACAGGGGCATAAATTTTTCTTGCAATGTAATTGTAGTTATGACTATGGCCCGTACACGAGTCTCATCATGTTGGTTAGGGAAGATGTTAATAGAACTCTAACACCAATAAGTAACTTAATGTCTATCTTCTCATCTCTAGTAGATTGATCAATTATGTGGATGCATTTTTCTCACCCATTATCATGGATGATGACACTGCACGGGGAGTCATTATCAGCTCGCGCTAGATTGGTGGAGTTTATTTATGCGCACAGAGCAAACGAATTTTACATCAGGTTAATGTTGTTTTCTATGAACTCGATATGCCAATCTGAACGGCTTTGCCTATTTTTCCTACATGCTATGAGCCTGTATGCCAATCCTGCATTCTTTGTTTTTAGACAATAATGTTGAAATGTGGATAAGAATTATGTTAGCAGAATTAAAAGTATCTGTTTGGTTAGGTAGTTAAGAATGACTTCTGGCAAGTAGAAAATTTTGGGTTCTTGTTGCATCATCTCCATTGGTATGACAAAATTTACCAACCACCCTTTTATGTTTATCAGTATTGACATAAGAATTCATAATTATTATTTTGTTTTTGCGTGGAAGGTGCATTCTCTATCAGTGTTGGACTGAACTTTTCTCTCTATTTTGAGACCTCCCGTACAAAAAATTCCCTAATTATTGTGTTTATTTTGAATTCATTTCTTCGTAGGACAAGTATTGACCTGTGCGCAAAGCTATCATCCGGATCAAATGAGAACGAGTCGGAATGCATCCGTGTGGCTGATATAGATTCGTTGAAATTGGTAGACTTGAAGCATGGCATCCATGACACCGATATATTTAGTCGATTAGAAGAATTTACTAGGATTAATAGCTTCTCAATTGAAGCACCAACTGGTGGAAAAAATAATTCGAAGCTTATCAGAACATATGAAGAACTGAAGACATATTTTTGTACTTCCTTTGAAGATGGAATACGGTCGGTGCTTATTTATTGTCGTTGGACCCCAGATCATCCGGATTACAACTCGATGGATTTGGGGGGTGTAAGTGTTTCGGGGTGTCAGACGAGATTCACAAGTGTGAACATTCCAAGCACTGAGTGAATAACGAAGCCTTTCCACACAATAAATCGAAAAATTTATGCGTGTTTGCTCATTTAATTGGTCTCAGTGTTCGTTTTATCGTGATTGCAGTTTGAATTCAAGTGTATCTATAGGTAGTTAGAAGGACTAGAATCTTACTGAATTCAGTGTCTTACTGAATTTATTTTTGGATGTCGAGATAAATTCAACTGCATTTGATATTTATATCATTTGGTTATTGTAAGACTCTAACCTATTGTAAACTTATTTCTTAACCAGACTCTGTTTTATTAGAAATTGGTCCGGTCCAAGGTAGTTGCACTGGTTCATGGTACTTGCAAGCGTTTAAACTTGACACTTGCCACCAAATTTTACACCAAGCCACAACTAGGAAAAAATATATATATATCAGATGTTGCAAACATACGAATTCTGAAAGCCATGAACATCACATCCTACTAGATGGATCAAAACAATATGAATATACAAGGGAGGTGATCCCGAGTTGTTACATCACCGCATTGTTACAAAACTAAACTTATCTACTAGAATATACAAAAATACACAGCATTCATGGCGGTTTATATGAGCCTGATAGCTATAGAACCATAAGAATATTAGTCCTAAAATTTCTGATGTTCTTCATAGTTACTCCTAGGATTTTCGTGAAACTGGAGCAGCCACTAAAGCAGAGAAAAAACGAAATGCTTTTTGTACTTCCCTGATGTTCCTGAACCAAATAGTAAATGTTGCTCTCTTCTCCCTGATTTGCTCACATATGAGGATTCAACTGCCTTGCTGAAAGTTATCTTCAATGCACAAAATAGAAGGTGAGTTCCTGATCCAATATAAACACTAGCGGAGAAATCGATTCATCTATACCAAGTAATCTAAAACAACCTATACAATAATCATAAGCACCATAACCCAAAACACTATACCAAAAAAAATTCCAAGTTATAGAATCAATCTCATAAAACCAGAAGTTCTATCGTATTACTCCTGAACCAAAAGACCTGAACACCTTATAAATCTCCTAAAATCTAACAAACATCCCTGGTGAAGAAACCACTACGAATAAAGCAATAAAATGGGCCTTTTTTTATTAACAAATAATTCTAAAAAGTTGATTGTTCAACATCAACGATCTCCACCACCTTCATGTTTAATGTATCAGTGTCCGCATAATGTGCCTTTTCAAGCAAGCTTGCAGGGAGAACCTGGAGTGAACAAATATCATTCATGGGCTTAAATATAGTTTTATGCACCATTTGCTCCACATCGATAACAGTCTAGAAGAGAGCGTCAGACTCTTCCCCTCGTGCTCGTATAACAATCTGGCGATGTGACTTCAGGTATGCTACAACCCTTATGTTGTCTACATATTTCCTTGGAACTTTATCTAAAATCAACTTCACAAGTTTGTTCTCTTTTCCATACCCTTTCAACTCCCACACTTCAAAAGCCAACTAATACGACCCCTGAGCGGTTACAATCAAGCTTCCGTCCAAATTATCGATAAATAGTGGCCTGCTTCCCATTTTTGGCATAGGAAGTGTTGATCGTTTTTCCGCATGCATATTAAAAGATATGATGATAGAGTTCTCATCATCAAGCCCTATCAAATGAATGAAACCATCAAGATTACACCATCATTAACCAGGTTCACAGAAGGATCAAATCTAGTACTACTTTTGCACCATTATTTTAATTTAACAGAGTAAACCCAAACAGCTCCAGCAGATTTAATACTAGATACATCCAATCCTTGTCCTTCTACAAGTTCTTCTGTTTCGATCTCCAAAACCCTATAATCTTCACTATGACCATCATACCCTAGGGCCTTAATACTAGATGGCAAACTCAGATCACATGCAGATAGAGGGGGAATTGGTTGGAACTCATAGTACAAATATTATACAACTCGTTACGACCTAGCATAAACCCACCACAAAAAGGTACCGGTAAACTACCACCTCCCCATAGCATACACAAGGCTTTTAGTTCTAAGAGCAGTTTTTGTAGGATTCCTATAATTTTGGTACTAAATTTTCCACTAACACCATATCCTAAAAAATTGAGACTATCCACAACATTTTCTCTAACCTCAGGACTCATATTTTATGTTAAAAAGAAGTTTTATATGTAGTATTATTCTCATTATTATTCTAAGAAATGTATTATATAGTTCACCATCTTCATGCTTAATTACTTATTTAATGTTTATGTAGTTATAATTATATGTATGTTTTTGGTTGTGTGACGTTATATATTATTAGGTTTTTAGAAAATAATTAATATTATTAAGCAAAAAAAAAGAGTGAGGTTTCAAATGATATATGTTCGTCTTAATTACATTAATAATAGTACACAAGGCCATCTGATGCACCTCAACCTCAGCAGGTTTCAGATTTGGAGTGATGTATTCTACTTCTTCCTTGGGGGGACTAATGGTGACAAGATAGGAAGAGAAGTTGTTGGACCCTGCTTTCCTTTGGGATCCCAGTCAAGCATGAACTTGACCTTGATACCTAGTACTCCCTGTCTCAATAGAACGTGTCCAGCAGCAGCATCAATGTATTCCTTGAACTGTCTATGATCCTTGAACACAATTTTGTTGAAAAAAAAATTAATAGTACACAAGGCTCATGAAAATCGGTCTCTTGATATATAATTTATTTAGAGACGAAATATGTAATCGAGAGAATTATTTATTTAATTAATTAAAACATCTATGTAATTGACGAAATAAGTCTTTGTGGTAATATAACACTAATGTTGAGAACATAAATGTTTTGATTAATAACATCAATAATTTTTTTGACAAAATAAATTCGTCTTTCTATAAATTATTTAAAAATCGTATTGAAGAATACTTACTCATAATATCAAAGTCATTAATATACATAGTTCAAAAAATTCAAGGAGATTCATTTAATTATTAATTGATTGAATATTATGTGTGTGTGTGTGTGTGTTTAAAATTAAAAATTAATCAAGTAGATTAGATGAAGATTGGTATTAATTATGCATATACGAGAAAGTAGAAACTGAAGTAAAATGATGCAATTGATTGCTCCTACGAAATGCTTCCGCAGGCACATCTATGAGAATATATTCTCGCAGTGCTAAAAATTAAGATTGAGTTATGGTGTGACCTACCAATTTAGGGTGCCTGGGGTTTTGTTGTTTTAGGACTATTCTTGTTTTTTTAGCTTAGATTTAGGTTTAGGGTTGATTATAAGGCTCCTATAAAAAGTGCTCTAAATGATTTTATTTTTTTACCGTTTTAAAATTTCAGTGATTGCAATGGTATTTGAAAACACTTACCATATCTCTCTATGGACCATATCGCTTTACGAAAATTGTGATCATCATCTCCTCGAATTTTCTTTGATCTAATTGTAGCTTGCCAAACGCAGGATGGTCAATACATGATTTCCATCTTTTTGACACGCACCGGCTCCTGAGAAGGTGCTCAGCCGGTACACGAGAAAGGATTTCCTTGAACACCTCATCAGGAATGTTAGACATATCTTTGGTCGATGAATTTTAGTAGAATTCGAAATTGGATCGGTCACAAATTCGAAATTACAGATGTTGAAAGGAAAAAGAGGTTCTTGTTGAGAGAAAGTAGGGGAGGCAGTAGTGCAACTAAAATAATGGAAGTGTGTAGGAGAAGCGTCGAGTTATATCCTCTACTATGTTCTCTCTCTCTTTTTTTTTAAAGTGAATACACTACTTAAGCAATCCAGGAGCAATACACAGGAATCCAAACCATTGGCCCAGTGGTAAGGTGATTTAACGTGTTTCACTAATGTCAGGGGTTCGAATCCCGTCTGCCCCGACTGCTCCACTTTTTTTTAGTAAGTTAAACACGCCAACTGTACCAATAATTATGAAATTACCATTGTACTTATACTTGAAATTACCAAAATTCCATTGGACTTGATCCAACAGCGAGGATTGAGTACAATTGATCATGAGATGGGTTGTACACAATCTATCGGCTGAGATTGAGTACAACCGTCTGGACGAACATTCATCCAGTACAAGCGGGATGAACCATAGAAGTCTCCCAGAAGGATGTATATAACTACCTGTTGGAGTCGGATATACCCAAATTAACATGACCCTAGGCATGTTACCTATTAACCTGTCCTATTACTATACCTGTTACATGTCCTATACTGAACTATTGCTTATTACCTGTACGAGGTCAACCCTCGCTTGAACCAAATATGGTTAAGTTATTACATGTGGACGGCTCACTTTCTTCTCATCCTCTCTTGACAGCTTTCTTTCGATAAAACTTTGCATCTTATTCACTTCCATTTCTTTCCGTCACTTGATTATGATTACCATCACTAAGTCACCAAAGAGTGACCTTCTTTTGTTTCCTTCTCCACAGTAATTGGCTGGAACGTTACGTGTACATATTGGCTATCTGCATACTGGCTTGCTTGAATAAAGGGACTTGCGTACTTGAAGAGTGTTTAAAATTCATGTGAATTAATGTATGGTTTGCTCCGGAGTCCCTAAGAATCGGCTTTCTCGCTGAAACAATGTTGTCTTGTGTATATTTTCGAGTTTATTAAATCAAAGGCTTGGTCTATTAATGCTTATTACTTCTATAACAACTGACCGTTCCTGTAACATTCTGAAAGAGAGTATTTGTTCTTTAATGAATGTTACAGGCGGGTGCTAATATGGCAATAAGTTTGGTCCTTACAGTTGGGGCATCACAGGGTGGTATGAGAGCCCGTTCTAGGATGTATTAAGTATAGAATAGTTATCCTTACCAAATTATTTGCATACCCGTTGTCTGCATGCTTAAATGAAACTATTTGCAAGACCTACTTTCCAACTAAATACTCGTTTAATTACATGTGTTTCTTGTCCTATGTGCCCTGTTAAATATTGCAGGAAAATGAATACTGTAGAATTTGGTGCTACCTCTGATCTGCACATTAGGAAAAGGTCACATGCTGAACAAAATGCGGATAAGTTTAAATTATGTTGTGAAAGTTTGCGTTAATCCTTAAATCAGTTGACTACTGAAAGGACCCTCTTGGTGGAACTCCTAGGAAAAAAGGATACATAAATAGAATCCTTGATGAATTCGATTTATAGTCAATAACAAATCATCAATGATCTCTTGGAAAAAGTATATCATAAAGATGTGAAGGATCATAATAGGATGACAGGGTTTGCAGTACTATGATGAACGTCTCAAAAATATACGTGATGGCCTGTTGGACTGCACAACAATAATACAAATAGTGAAAGACACTGGAACAAGAAGGGATGGGCTAAACCAAGAAGGAACTTCAAGACAGAATAAGCGTGGGAAGGAACCTATCAACCTTGACGATCCAAGTGAAGAAAGTGGAATAATTTGGTGTCTCACTAGTTGATTGAACTGGAAGCAGTGTTTACTCCATCAAATCTTGAACTTCTTTAAGGGGATATGAATATGACTAATAGTTTTTCTAAAATATTGGGGTCTCGCACGTGTAGTGATGCGGGTCGCTAATATAATCGTTAAATGAATCATTATATGCTATAGCTTGTATCTTAGTGGCACTTTGTAGGAATTACTCTACGTCATTTGTGGTGCCATTGATAGACATGGATATTTTGCTAACCTATGAACATGTACTTTTGTATATAAGTTTGACGGCTAATACGACTAGTTTTATTACAACTACTTGCATTTTTCCTTACCTTTTGTTTTAATTGACTTGAAATTTTATATGTACTGATTTCTTTGCTATTTATAATGATACAGGATTATGTGAGGCTTGGAGGTGTTTCTACCTAAACATTCAATTCCTTCTCCTGTTCTTTATTTTCTTCTATTTCAGAAACTTCCTGCTTAAATCAGAAGTTAGATATTTTTCCATATTCATGTGTTAGATATTGATATGACAGGTTGTTTATTCCATTAATGTTGTGCTATGACTTCTCTATTCCTGGTACTTATGATGGTGTCTTATATCATACATTTGTCGGATTACTAATCTTTTTAATGTTAGTAGTACAATAGAACGTGATAGGTAGAGCAAGCCCATTACTTGTTAACAGTTTTTATCAACTTGTTCAATACTCAAGTATATCATAACGTGTTTATCAAATTCTTTAAACAATTTGTGTGTTCCAACATTCTAATAACTCGGGTCAGTAATTTACGCCAACTTGAAAAATTGAATGTAGATGCAATTAATACTTTGCCAAGAAAACTATTTCAAAACCAATAATTACTTGATTGGTTTAATAGTCATTAGCTTTATTTCCTCATAATTTTAGCATTTTTAGGATTTGTAACAATTTTTAATCGTCGTAAATTCATAGGTTCGAAGGGCATATACTAACGTTAAAGATATTTGTTACTACATATACCTTTGTGTAAATTAATAAATCATTATGGGTGAATGAGAAGAAACAACTATGCACGAACTTGGGGAAGAAGCAATACGAAAAGATGATCGATCTCTTCCACAAGAACCTGAACCCAACAACCCATTATCTGGAAATCGTGAGGAGTCCAACACGGTACTTGTTGTTCCAGATAACAGAAAAGGAAAAGACTAGAGGGGGCGGTGAATAGTCTTTTCAAACTTTTATCAAGAAATAGTCTTTCTCATAAACTGGGAGGTTTCTGATACTTAGATTTCGAGAGCGGAAGACTTAAGCGATAGATAAACGTGTTTGTGCTTTGCAATAATAATGTGTGTGAGTGTAATGATGGAATGTCAGTACAATAAAGTAAATAACACAATAGTTTGTAGTGGTATCTGGAGGTGGCATAATCCTCCAACTAATCCACTCGGCCTTTCTGAGATCTGGAATTCACTAGAAAAAATAATTGAGTTCACCTTACAATAAATCCTATTCTAAGATCCCTAAAATACATGGTTCCCAAATGATATTCAAATCAGTTAAATTAAGTACAAAAAGTAAACATCAACCAAATCACAAGGAGTGATCTTTGCTGGCAATTTATCTTCTTATAAATGATTTGTGAGAGTAGATCTTCAGAAAGAACTATTACAGAACACAAGATAACTTTTACAAATGTATTACAATGAAATACAGTCAGCAGAATTATAAAAACTACTAAGTAAATTAGGACAACATGAGAAACTAAGCTCCAAGTGAGACATCCTAAAATACTAGTCTTCAAGTCTTCAAAAATAACTTAGGTTGAGAAACCTCAAGTTCTTCAGCATCTCTCTGGATCAATGACCAACCCTCCTGCATATTCAACATATTTATAGAGTAACCTTTTGTTAGAGAGCTCTGTCTTTCAGGCTAATTCACAAACGTCCTTGTAAGTTTTGGCAGGGTCTTTGTTAGATTTATCAAAGTTCTTGACCCAAAGGTATTTACCCCATACCGAGGCATGTTTTACCTCCAATTGATGATACTTGTAAATTTCCTCCAAGTATGCAATGTCATCCAGGTATAGTTCCTTTGTTATGTAAAATGACTCATAAGGTTCAACTCCTAGTCTGTTTTGTCTGTTGAGAGTACCATCCAATTTCCTGGTCTTGTGTATCTCATTAGGCTTGGGATAAGGACAGATAAAATCCAATGGCTTTTTTCATAGCCTCAGTCCTTATACAAGCCTCAAAATCAAGCCATCTCTTGCTATTTATTGGATTTAGCAGTGTAGGCTTGTTGGTTCTCCATGCCATCAATTGATTGTAGATAGGTTCTGGAAACTTCTTGTTTAGTAACAGATATTGCAGCTCAAGAATCCAGTAACCATTCTGAAGATGTATGCATCTATAGGTTGATTGGTTGTCATCAATTTTGACATACTCAATATGGGCAGAAACTAGTCTTTCTTGTTCTCTCTCTTGAACACTACCGAACTGTAAGTCCCTGCGCCTCTTTCTGTTTAGACCTTTCTCCAGTTCTACTTGATTTCTGGGGTTTGTGCAGGAAGATCCACCTTGGATCAACTTGGTGTTGCCAGAAGGAGTTCTGGCATTTATTGGTTTAATAGCCAGTGGTGGTTCAGGAAGGCTACCCACTTTCCTTCTCTTATGAAGTGGATGCTCATCTGTATTAGTCTCATCATCATCGTTTCTTCTTCTTGTTCAGAAGGCTTATTTCCTTCAGCTATAACAAGGGCCTTGGAACCCCTAGTTATTACACTCTTTTGCCTTGTGGAAGATCTAACTCTGATTTCTGGAACCTAGAGTTCTTCAGAAAGTGTTTCCGTTTCTGGAACATGACTTGTGGAGGGAGGTGGTTGTTTTCTCTTCCTACCTCTATCTTTCTGGACAGGTTGATTATCTTCCCCCATTGTCATGAGTGACTGACTCAAACTAACGTACGAGTGAAACAGTGACTTGAAGTTCTTCTGTAAGTTATTATAAACTTGGACAAGCTTCTGGACTTCAGTTCTGAGCTCTTGATTCTCTTTAAGGAGTAACTGCTCCTTTTGGTCCAACTCTTCAAGTGGACGGTAGATGGCCTCTACATTCTGAGTAGCATAGTAAGCTTCCTAAAGTGACTTTTTGGCGTTGTTGCAATCTTCATCTCGGATCATGCCTAGATCTTTTTGAGACAATGCAATGCTAGTGGCTCTGTGTAGCAAGGTCTTAGCTATCGGCTTAAGGTCAGAATGTACAGAGGAAAGTACCTGGGAATCTTCAGCAACTAGCTCAGATCGCAGCTTTGCAAACACAGTACTTCTTCCGAGGAATTTTTCGTCTCTGGGAGTAATGAAGAGGTGATGAGAAGATGTGTGGAGCAAGAATTCCCTCTTGTATTGGGAGAGAAGAATTGTATCATCATCTAGAGCCATAGCATGTGTCTCATCATCATCAGTGCTCACGTAGATGTGATCTTTCTGATCAATGTTGTCGAGCCCAGCAACCATTTTACCTTTACCCTTGATGCTGTCTTTTTGAGATGATGGTATAAGTGGTCTATCTGATGCAGCCTTAGCATCATGCTCTGTATCATCTATCACCACAACGTCCAAGTTAGCAGCCGTGGCATCGATATCTCTTTTAAGTTGTTGCTTTTCATCAAGGAGTGTCTTCTCCTTAGAATTATCTGCCTTAATTATCAGCAATTGGGCTTCATTAGGTTCATTCAGATATTGGTACTCTTGAATGAGCTTACTTCCTTCTTCCAACATTTCTTTGAGTCTTGTAACTCTAGATTCAATAGCCTTAAGTTCTTCAACTGGGTTGGCTTGTTGATTTTGATCATTTGACTTATGTTGGTCTTTCTGTGATGATGGTGGGTCTCTCTGAGTAGAGTCTGGAGTAGGTGGAGTCCCTATTCCAGCATTTCCTCGTGCCATTCCACCCGTCCCTGGTGAAAGACTATGATCATCTTCATCATCAGAATGATTGCTATTATCACCGCCATTTGGATCTTTAGATGAGGAATCCATGTCATTCTCATAAGTTTCTTCCTCTTCATCTGAAACCAGGTTGATTACAGTAGGAAGTGTAATCCTTTGCCCGTTTACTTCCTCTTGTTCACAGGGATAAACTCTTAGTGTTTGGGGCAATGCATGGTCTAGATTCATCTGCAATCTAGTCTCTTCATTTGCAGCATTGAAGGCATCCATCAGCTTATTCCCAACGTCATAAGTAAAATTGTCATGCATCTGTGTATGATGAGAGTAATCCTCTATGGGAAACATAGCATGAACATAATTCTCCAAATCGAAGGCTCTTGCCCTCCTCTCTTTGTGGTCAATCACCTTGGCAAGCTCTGTCATATCAGCTTTTCTGAGCTTTTGCCATTACCTAAAGCATTTTACATGTCGTTTTAGGGTGATTGTCTGGAAAATCTTTAGCAGGTCAAGTGGTGCTTCCACATCGATCATTGGTATCACTTGAGCCTGAAAGAAAGCTTTCAAGTTAGTTTTATGCAAACTTACTTGAGGTTATATGAGAATAGAGAAGTCTAAGTATTTCTGAGCATACTTGTGTTTAAACACTATTCTCATTTACTTCGACCTCTGGAGCAATAGGTGCTTCAGATACTGTGGTCAGAGGAGTGGATGCTTCCTCTTCATTGAGAATTAAAATCAAACTTAATGCTTAGAAATATTCTACATAAGGGAGTTGGAAAGATATATAATTCTGAGAGTTTCACTTACTTCCAAGTTAGGAAGCTCAGAATCAATTCTTTTAGAAACCGGAGTGGTCTGTGGCAACCTTTTTGGAGACTTAGCCAATTCGGCTGTGTCTATTTCCATAGGTGATGTGGAGGTCGCAACAATGTCCTCATTCACCTTTTCTTCAGAATGAAACTATTCGAAAAAGTAAAGCATTTGATTAAGAAAATTGATTTTCACAAGTTATTCATTAAGAAAATGATTCTAATTTTACATACCTCCACAATGGAAGGCTCAGAAATAATTTCTTGAGAAGGTTTTTCAACCTCTGGAATTTCTTGTGCTTGTGGTGTTTCCACCATTTCAACAACTTTCTCAGTTGGAGCCAGTATAGAGACAATATGAAAATAGAAACACACAAGAATTTTAATAAGTACAAAATTGTTTCTTTTCAAAGACAATTGACTACTTGTTGCACAGGCTTGTGTTCTTGTTGTGCAGAGGTTTAAGGAACCTCTTCTTCATTCAGAGGGTTAGGCACAATATCTTCCCCCCTGTTGTGATGGCTCCATGAAAGCATGTACAAAAGAAAGTTTATGAGTAACAAGTTTAACATTATTCAAATCTTGCACAAGTTAGATATAGACAACTCTTTTTGTTACATGTGTATCTTCAAGCACTGTGGCTTCCATAACATGGCTTGAAGTTTCTGGTACTTCGGACCTTTCCTCTACTTGATCATTTTGAGTGCCCGTCTCAGGTTGATCTTTCTCAGTAGGTTGAGGAACCTACTCAGATGCAGGTTTTTCTTCAGCAATCAAGGATCTCCTTTCTGAGCTGGTGTCCTTCAGGACTGGAAGGGGTTGTTGGGCTTTAACATCTTGTGTTGCCCTCTCTGACTGGGGAGTGTCATCAATGACAAGTTGTATCCTCTTCCTTGCCCTAGATTTATTGGTCCTTGGTTTCTTTGCGATTTGGACCTCAACATGTATCTCTTCAGATACCCCTTCTCCCTGAGCAACCAACTCATCTTTGGCAACCTTTTTCAACGATTCCTCATGAGCGTGTCGGTACATGGTATTGGTCACTAGGATGTCCAAGTGCTCTCTGAACACAACTCCATATTTCTCTAAAATGTAGCAAATTTTTAGACCATAGTGCATATTAGACTTGGTGTCAACACGACCTTTAACAATTTTGGGTTCAAACTCATTGACTATGTTCACAAACTTCATGAAGAGATATTTCCCACAATTGAAGAGGTTATCTCTGTCATTCAGCTCTTTCTGAAGAATGGACATTATCATCCATCTCTCCAGACTGATCTGGTCAATCCCTCCTTTGTTGCCATCAAAGCATCTTGTTCTGATGTCTCCCAGAATGAAAGAAGAAGGGCAGTCCTCAATCTTGTCATTTGTTGCTTCTTCTTACAGCACTATGACACTTGTATTCAGAATCTTGTCTCTCGTGTTTATCTCAAATGTTGTCCCACAATTCTTGAGACGGAAGATCTTGCAGAAAGAGTCACAATCAAGATGTATTTCTACGCCTTGAACCTGGAATTTTATGAACGATTCTTCAATGTTGTTCACAAACCTTGTGTAGACTTGGGCAGAGTTGTAAAACTTCGAGACATTAACTAGAGACAATCTAGTGGGTGCAGCACGAAGAAAGGTCTTGATGTAATCCTTGGATAGCATCTTCACAACCAAGTTTCTGTTTGGTGTGGAAGAGATAGCCACATTTAGGTATTTCACAACCATATGTGCTCCCCAATTCAATTTAAGGCTGGAGGTCCAGTCTTCTGGGTTGAAATCACCCGGCAAGTGTTTGTTCAAAACTTTTTCTCCTTGCTTTTCAGCAGAAGAAGCGGTCGCGACTCAGTTCTTGGATGAGATCTTTCTGGGTGCCATCTCTTTATACAAAGTACTAGGTAAGATTAGAGAAGAAGTGCTTGAATTCGAGAGAATTTAGTCTATCTTTTCAGAAGACTAAATAAAAAATAGATAATTAACAGAAGGATTTGCAGAAAACTTAAGAGAGTTATTGTT
>JAYMSP010001947.1:0-27523 GCA_036897095.1 Plantago elongata | reverse complement strand
AATTTAAAAAATACGATTTGCTACAATAAAAAAAGATGAATCACGTACAAAATCAAAGACCCAAATGAAGGATTATTGTAGCAAATTGCATTTTTAATTTCTTTGAATTTTTTTATTAATTTTATATGTAATAGAATGTAAAAAAAAATTATATTTTTAAAAATATTTTTGAATTGTATTAAGTAATTTATACTCAAAAATTATCTAATGTGATTTAGTTTTTTTATTGTTTGTAGAAAAATGTATTTTTTTATTATTTGAAAAAAAATATAAAATGAATTTTTATAATTTTTAAATTATTTAAGATATTTTTCATAATTTTTAAAATTATTTTATAATTATAACACATAATTTATACAGAAATTAATGTGAACGCGACACGTGTCCCGTATTTAAATTTTAAATACAAAAGTACAAGTCAAATACGAATTTGGAGGGAAATTTCAAGTACGGCGGCCACATCATCAATTTCATCGGAAAATCAATTAAAGTTTCTCAATTGGACGGATGGTTGCAATAATGTAACCAAATTGATTACTCTCACTTTAATATACTTAAAGTGACATTGACTCACTTCAGTGTACCTAAAATAAAACTTTCCCTATTGGGCTGCTCTATATTGATTGACATTATAAGGCTTTGGTTTGGCAAGACGGACCCTGGATGGCAGTTAGGCATATCAAAGTCGGGGCGGCCTGCTTTCTCTCGACTTCAGCCTATTGGACTGTCGGACTTGGGTGTTGAACTAGGTCCATGAACTCAGGGTCGAGTCGAAATTTCAAGCTTAGCGGCCCGATTCTGCAAGTATTACATACTCCCACCGTCCCATTAAACTTTATACATTAGGATTAATGTGCAGTTTTATGCGAAAAGTTAAAGTAATGATAAAAAATGAAGATGGTGGGAAAAAATGTACTTTTAGTGGTAAAATGTGTAATTTTTATATAAAGTTGAGATTGTTTATTATTTGTTAGTGCTGGTGTAAATTCCCTTTAGTAATGTATAATGTTTAGTGGGGCGGCTAAAAAATGACAAATGTATTAAGTTTGTTGGGACGGATGGAGTATTGTTTTTCAATATAGATATGTCATTACTTTTTATATAGTACTCTATTCGTCTCAGTAATAATGAAACAATTTTATTTTGCACATTTTTTAGGAAAAAATTGTGGTATGTAATTAAGATTGAGTTTGAAATAGAAAATTATTTGTGGGTCTAATAATAAGTGATTAAAAATGAATTGTATTGTGGAAGTTATTTTTATAAATGAAATGGAAAGATTTTTTTTTTATTGGGAGGAAGATTATATGCAAGTTTAATACTATTGTCTTCGTGTGCTTCAGACTTCAGAATATTATAGCGAATACGTGTAGATATGGTCGGTCGGTTGCCCCCATACATGGAAACAAAATTGCTGGCCGAAATCGGGCCTTATGTAATATGGCACGGGTCGGTGCAATCACTACCCTATCAATACGGGTGTAGACCCGCTAGAAAGTTCGCTCAACATTCATATATCAATATCGGTTAATACGAGCTGATTTGTAAATAAGTTTATTTTATTGTGGAGTTTGAATCAATCAGTCTGATAAAATATTCAATGCTTGTGAATTGCTCATGTGTAATAAATTGTTAATGAGAAATTCTCAAGAGAGTTCGAAAAGTTCTGAGTTTTACACAAAAAAATTCTGTCGTACAATTAGTATATAACAATACACAATTTACATATATAAAAAAATTCACAATTTACATACAATGCCGCACAATTAATATACAATATTGCAGGCCTCTCACATAAATTTGGACTTTCACAAATTTTTGTAATACTTTAGTATATTTTTAAATTATTTATTTACATATACATAAATAAAAATTAAATATGTATTTAAATTAAGTATATATTAAAATTATAAAATGTACATCATTTATTTTGAATTTATTGAAGGTGTGAAAGTTAAAATTTTCAACTTTTATGACATTCTTATGTATGAACATATATTTGACTTTTATAATTTATGTATTTATGAATTCGTAAAATTTGAAAATTTATTTTCGAACTCTAATGAGTCAAGCACTTATGAGCAAAAGTGGGTCTAGTGCTCACGAGTAAAAGTGAGTCTTGTGCTTACGAGCAAATGCGAGTCGAGCTTATCAAGCTGCTCGTGAGTAACTCGATCTTTTAACGGGTTGATCACGAACGGGGCCGATGTCGGGATTTTTTTAATTTCGTGCTCGACTTTAATTAAATTAAATATAATAAATAATTATTTTAAATTATAAATTAATAATTAATTTTAAAAAAATGTTAAACTTATAGACCACTGATATTTTCTTTTTTCCTATGTAATATAGAAATTTACATATTAAGATCACAAACTAATTTCTATTAACAATTATTTATAATTGCACAAAAAGTCTTCAAATACCATATTTTTTTATAAATTTAATGAATGTAACCACTCAAAATGTACTTGTATGGTTATTCTAATGTTATTTTTTAAAATTAATTAAAAAATAGACCATATCAATTCTTATAAATTAAAATTTAATATATATACCAATGAAAATTTTCTAAAACGACCCATACCTATTTTACAAAAAAAATTGAATTATATAATACTACTATATTTTATAATTCTTTTGACCCCGTACTGGGGTGATTCCCTTCTTTCCTTCGACCCTGATCATAAGTACGATTCTGAAAAGCTTAACGATCAAACCCGTTTAAATTTCTAATTATCAATGATTTATTAAATCAAAGTTCGGCTCAACCGACTCGTGTAACATCCTACATATCAGCTAGAGTGAAATATGAATGGTGTTTAATTTATGTAATGGGTTAAATTTTGTGTTGGTTTAGTCATTTAGAGTTGTTGGCCAGATTGTAATATGCACATAAGCATTATTAAGCTAGCTTTTGTTTCTCCTCCACTAATGCAGCTGTCCATTGGCAAGGTCGCGGGAGTTTTTGGACGGCGAGGAAAAATATTTTCCCTCTTTCTCCAAAAAGAGCCGGGGCTTAAATTTATTAATAAAGAAATATAAAAGCAGGTAAATTATGACACAAAGTTTTAAGACACATCATATGTATAAAGAGACAATAAAGACGGATTTACTTGCAATTAACCACACTCAATTGCATTTTCACGGACCACGGGACCGGTTTGATTCATTTTATAGGTCACTGGGTCGGATCAATTCGTTTCGCGGGTCAATTTACTAGTTTTGATTAGAAACATTACTTATATAGTTAAGAACATTACCGATATACGGAGGAACATTCGAATTATAAGTAAGAACATTTTCAATAAACACCATGCATATATCCTTTCATAACATTATGACATATTTAATATTCAGTTATAATAGTCCATCATATTATTGAATTAACATTTTAAATATATAAGCAAAAACATTGATAATACAAATAGGAATATTTGGAGTTCAATTGTTGTTATAATTAGTAGCATCACGAAGATAAGGAGTAACATTACATACATAACCAACTACATTAAATATGCAAGATATAACATTTGTTACATTCAATACATCATGACATATTTAATAATCAAATAACATTGAATGACATTCATTTTCAAGTACAACATGGCAACATGTTCATCACAACAAATGCCCGTTTTGAGATTTGTCGCCAAATTCAGTAGTGATTTGCTTTCCCCCCTTGAATTGTTACCAACATTTTATATTTTGGCCTTTCATTTTTGTATAGTCAGGGTCAAGACATTTAAGTGGTTTTTGTTGTTTTACTTGATGTACATGAAGTCAGTATTAGCGTGATTGAGGAATCATTTATCACCTAAAACATTGAACAAAATATTATTCATATAGTTTAAAACATTAGTAATATATATAATAAACATCATGAAATAAGACATAACACATGAGATATTAATGCAAGTAGAACATTACACGTATATGAGTGAGGAACATTGAATACATAGCACATTACGCAAATAACGTAGAACATTTACATTGTATGTTTTCAAAAGCATCATAGAGATCAGTCAAAAACATCACAGGGATACGCGAAGAACATTACACTAATAACGTAAAAAAACATTAATCATATAACATACAAGATTGTAAAAAACAAATAAGACATTGATGTAACATCGTACAATGCACATTTCGAAATAGATATAGAACATTATACAAATAACGTAGAACATTGTAGACAACACATAACACATTGATGTAGTTGCACACTGCATATTTACAAAAACATTATAGATATACGATAAAAACATTACACAAGTATTGTAGCACATTATAGACAACATATAACACATATTATTAGCACTATTGCACGGATTACATGCTACATATCACATATAACATTACATGCATAAGCCATAGTATTGCACATATTAGCTAGAACTTTTATACCCGATTTTTCAGAGTTGTTTTTAGATTTCAACTATTATTGTGAAACAAATCATTCAATCAATTAACATTTGAATGAAAACATTGTTGAAACTTACATACAAACATAATTTGAGTAGATCGATGCATAAATAAGAAAATCGTAGTAGAAACATCAATTTTCGAGCATATATTTATATACTCTGTTTTATTGAACATCCGACATATAAGCCAAAATATTACACAAATGAGCCAAAACATTTGATACACCAGTTACGCGATTTTCAGATCTAAATCGAAATTGTGCCATCCAATCAAAGAGAACACATGAAATCAGTACGAATCGAACTTAAAATACATCAAATAACATAAATCTTAACAAATCGAGCTACAAACATCAGCGAATAAAGTTAAATCATCGAGAACACATACTTTTTCAAGCTTATTAGTGATTTTGAGCTGAAATTCTAATGTAAATCATGGAGAACTGTGAGTTTTTCGAATTTACCGTGAATCTCTACAAGTTTAATGTTTCAGATATGTTTTCGAGCTGAATTACATAGCAACCAAGTTGAAATGGAGCTAAATCGAGCTTTTTCCGGCGTGAATGAAGCTTACATACATGAAGAAAGGGGTAGAGAGAGAAATTTTCAGCTCATTTTTTAGGGTTTTGTGATTAATGAAGTAGATTCTCTTGGTTTATGGCCTTGGTTGGATGGGTTTTAATATATAGTTGGATTTGTATACCCATTTATAAATTTCCACCCTTTTAGTCTTTGGTTGGGGTTGGGGTTCATTTAGAAGTTTATTTTACATTGTGGTTGTTTTACAATTATTGAATTTAGTATCTTATATCGTCTTTTAATAACGTACAAATCTTGGTCTTTGGGGAAAGAGAAGAAAATGGCCAAGCTGGCAAGCCCCTTTAGAATATGTGTTTCACACAATGTATTGCTTTTGTAAATGTATTTAGATACCAAATTTCTTGCTCTAGCCATTTGATGACTTTTTATTTCTTCTTCTTCTTTACGAAGCTCAATCTCAATCCTATATATGATCCAATTGTACGATCTAAATAAACTTGGAGAAACTTTAAAACTTCTAACACGATTATGTCGAATATTGAGATTAAATGGTATAGAGAATTAGGGCTCTTCATCTTACGAATCATGAAAATATGATCAGGATCCAGAAAAGTTTTAGCGACATTGCATCTTTAATTGAATGAATTTGTAAATTTGTTATTACCGAAAGAAGTAATATATTTAAGTTTAATAATTATGATTATTTATCATATAATTTATAGATAAAAATGCCCTAATTATATTATCTATGGGCATTACAGTCAATTCATTTTTTTGGGAATTTTAAAATTGTTAAAAATATAAATAATAATTTGTCGTGCCCAAAATTATGAAAGATTGACTTCGAATCAAAATGAATATATCAGATTTAATTTAATACCGACGATCATCTAACTAATACCGGTATTAGACAATCAGAGAATCCATAGCCAAAGCAGTCTTGCCCAGCTTTACTACTACTGGTGAGAAACAATAATATTACTTACGTTGAGACTTGATTTTTTCATGATTGTAAACCTACCTAAATTTTTCCAACATTCTCGATGATCTTATAAATGTTAAAGAAGTTCTATATATTTATGTCGTTTAAATAAATGCCCCTGATCTTCTAAAATATTGGTGAAATCTTTTTTTTCTTTCATCGTAAATTATATACAAACAAACATAAAATAAAATTATATTAGTAAAATATACTATATTTATTTTCACTATATTATTTTATTATATTATTTTTATATAGTATAAACGTAATTTAGAGCCAATTAAGAAAAAAAAAAAAAACTCCTCAGAAAACCTTTAAAGACCAAATGAAGTATTTGTATGTAGATTACATAAAACACGTGTAGTATCTATATAATATATATAAACCAAAAAAGGTTTGTAGTCATTCTAGTATATCCGCACATTTAATTAGGTGACAAAATAAAGAGCTCTTATTAATCCATTCGGGGTCCTGATCTGTTGGTGTAGCATACCAAATTCTAACAATTTTTTGTTTTTGAAACGACAAAGATGACTCAAACCCCCGACCTATTGGTTGGAGGGGACGCGTATTACCAACTTACTTGCACTTCGTTGTCACCAAACTCTAATATGAATAGGAATATACGTGAGTGAGTATAGTATGGGAGGTTATTTCCCAAAACTACAAATGACCGGCCTACGGTGGATTGTACTAATCTCTGGCCATGACGTGTGTATTTGTTCTAAAATCACAGCGGGCAGGTTCACATTTAAGGCGGGTGGATGGTGGGACGGGTGTTTAAGTGGAGATGAGAAATCGATGGTGAAGATGAGACTTATGTGGTGGATTAATGGTGTAGATGATCAATTGGGCGGGTAGATGATCAATTGGGCGGTTGATGACGAGGTGGAGTGGAGGCGTGAAATGGGTAATAAGTGAGAGATTGAGTGAAAATTATTTGACCTAACCACTAGAATAGTAAAAAGATGTACTACTTAATTAATGGAGAGGGGGAGAAAGATAGAGATGCTCCAAAATAAATGGAATATATAAAGTTGAAATTGGGATGGAGGGAGTATATTAGCTACATCCTAAAATCTCAGGAAGATATTTATTACATTCAAGCAAATTATGATTGGCGATCTCCATAGAAGTCGAGGTTGATCAATCTTGGACTTACATGCTACTCTAAATGTTGATCACATAGTTTTGTGTTCTAAATAGGTGGTAAACGGGTACATTATATACGGGCCTGAATCCAATACTTTTCGTCGTTTTCTTTTCATTTGACCAGTCTTTTCACTAACGACCCTTACCCGAAAGATTCATGAAAAGTTAAAGGTCCAGATTGATTTCGGTAATGTCACAGACGGTCTAGAGTATCATCCAAGAAGCATAATACTAAGGTGAATTTGATATATATAATCAATATTGCAAAAAGTAAAAATAATAATGAGTTCATCCAAGAAAATAAATCCCGCTCGATTTAAATAGAAGACGGTTGCCTACAATAATCTCATCTAATATGACAATAAACAAAAGCGAGGGACATTTATCTCTCACTACATCCCTTCACTATTCTTATATTTTAAACGAGTCTATCCAATCAAAAGTGAACCCACCAATACCCATCGACACATGAGAGAATATATGTTTGTAAAAGGGGGGTGGGGGGTTTGGTGAATTTTTTTTTACGGGATGGGATTTTGGTCAGTTTTCAACACGTCGGGTTGGGTGGGATACCTATCCATCCACCATTACTAACATTTTATTCTTTCTAGAGTTAGTAATAGAAGAAGCCTCAAAATAGTAATGTTCTTACTCCCCATCGATTATCAACAGATCATTTACTAGTTACTAATGTTATTACGTTTGATATATATTACGTTACATATATAGATTTCAATAAAAAAATAGTAATACAATTTAATCACAAGCAAAACTTGGGCCTCAGTGACTGGAAATCAGTAAATTGAAATCCAATGTACTCCTTACTGACCTAGTCAAGAAACTAACTGTAACTTGCAAATTAAGATCGTCCTCTCTACTCTACTATTGAGATTCGTGCAAAATTTATAATTGACTCACAATGAACCGCGAGTTTAGGGCGCCCCATTATAAGTAGGTGTCTCTTAAAGCATAGTTTGATGCAAATGCAAATTTCTAAGCAGTAAGATGAAACTAGGTTTATTCGTGGTTATGTTCTTTGGTAAGTATTTCCCCCAGTTTTGAACATAATCTTCAATACACCCTTGTAGTATAAAGTTTTGGGAAATGAACATTTGTTCACATGTGTTTTTAGTGAGTAAATTGCACTTGACTATATTACAGAATTCAACGCTTGTATTTGTTCATGTACTTTGTGAGTAAAAACTTATCATATATGTTTTGTATGTCTAATTTGCAGTTCTGTTACAATTCATCAGTGTCTGTACACTTGATTGCTCGACCTCTGCACCTACGCCTAAGCGCACCCAGCCTTGTCACAAAGTAGGCAAAAGATGCAATGAAACTACTCCTTGTTGCACGGGGAGTCATTGTTTTGAGAAACATTGCATACTGTCTCGGCCTTGCCACCAAATCGGTAAGAGATGCAATGAAACTACTCCGTGTTGCACCGGAGGCCATTGTTTTCAGAAACATTGTGTTTCATGTATCCCATATGGTAGCGATTTGCCTTGTGATAGTGTTACCGATTGTTGTCCGCGAGAAGGTGGCATAATTTGCAGCGATACAGCGCCCCATAATACCCGTTTCCTTCACAAGCAATGCCTAATTCCATTCTAATACTGCTTGTGTGGCATGCAAAATAACGAGTGTTGTATGGAATTTGAGTTTCTTTTAGATCTACTATTCTGCAAGAAATTTGTCTTCAACATTCGATTAATAAGGAAAGAGATGGATAATTAAATGTTTGCCAACAAAATATAATTCTAATTTGACGAATTCCTCATGTGTAACCGTCTCTATCTATTTCTAAGAAGATCAAGTTATAAAATAGATCATAAATACTCATTATAAAAAAATGTTTGATGCGTTTTAATAAAATTTGCACATCTCGAGTCATGAAGCGGGTAACCAAATTGAAAAATGGGTTAACACGCAATACACACATGACACCTTATGGCGTTTAAAGCAACGCGAATTTTGCTCACCGTTTGTTCTTCGTAATTCTTGCATTCATTGCCGAAATTTCTCATCTAAATTGAATTTGAATTCAATCAGTTGTTTTTCAACACAAACTATAACGACCCGGCCCTTTGCGTGTCCTGCCCTGCCTCTATGGACAGACGCAATTATTCATTAACAGCTCTTGAGGTGATATGTTAGGTCCACTGTACCAACACATTCATTCCCGCGCACTTTGACCCCACTCGTGCACGAACCAGAAGACTCTCCAGTTGTTCATCCATCCTAAAATTGTTCAGAGCAAGCACACGCTTAACTCTGGAGTTCTTCTATGTGTATTTCCGAAAAAAATATGCACATTGTTAGTATTAGTAACGTTCTCAATCTCTTTAAGCTCTATGATTCTGAGTTGAAATTTTAGGTCGTTACATTCACCTCCTCTTGAATTGTGCGACGTCCCCACCGCATCATGGCCCGACCAACAGTCCACCCCTAGCGGATTTTGGGTTGGCATGGCTCTGATAGCATTTTGTAACCACCCTGCCCGCAACTCAGACCACTAATCGGTCCGAGCCCCGCCCCTTTAGGCCAGCGCGGTTACTCATGGGCAGCTTTCGGGGTGATATGTTGGCTCCACTGTACCAACACAAATCCTTTCGTGCGCACTTTGACCCCACTCGTGCACGAATCAAGAGACTTTCCAATTGGTCATCTATCCTAGGATAACTCCAGAACAAGCACCTTAACTCGGTGTTCTCCTATGTAAATTTCCGAAAAAAAGGGGACACCTTGTTAATATGAGTAGCATTCCCAATCACTTTAAACTCTATGTATCTGAGTTGAAATTTTGGAGCATAAAACAAACATTCAATTTCAGTTGAATTGTATCAATTAAAATTATATTTTAAATCGTTCATTAACTTTTAAATTATCACTAAAATCATATTTCCCCAAATTTCTATAACCATGGAGCGGCCAAGGATGAGGATTAAAATATTAAATTAAAATCCACTAAATTAAGATTTGGTGGCAAACAATTCGTAAAAGTCTCTTTGAGTCTATTATCTAAATATTATTATACCAAAATTCTTTAACTGGAATTTTTTGTCTCTCCTTACCTATGATTTTTGGCACTCTAGTGAATGAACGAACTTTCAATTCATTTGATGAATTGGTAAATGAAGTATTTTGTGTAAGTCTGTATCTTATTAAGACGGATTAAACTTTAAGTATTAAGTCACTCTAAAACCATGAAGTTGTGAAAAGATTAATTAATATATTAAGTATGCTTGATCAATAAATGAGTAAGTGGCTGATTGGCATGGCATTTGAATGGGAATTTTGGTGAAATTGTGTTTGGAATAAAATTGAAATGGGGTATTTGAAGTGTATTTTAGTACAAATCACTGTTCATCGAGTCAAATAGGGGCATTTAAATGCCAGCCCAATCAGCCCATAAATCATTTTGAACATGTTACCATAACTAAGATAATTTTAAACATAAGAATTTATAATCATATGTACTTAAACTTTGAGTTAATAGCAAAGTAATTGAAAATTAAATGAGACAAAAAAATCAAATTGTAGATCAAATGTTGAAAACATTGCAGTTCACAGGTGAACACTCGTGGAGATGAGCTCACCAAGGTGAATACATGTTTTTTGAATGGACATTTTACACACAACCACCTTTTAAATTTTTGGTAACCAATTGAGTCCCTATCATTTTAAAAATTACGTTGATATCCATTTCTCGCCCAAAATATTGAGTTAGTGCGAAATGATCAATTTGTCCATCTAATAAAAAATAATTTTGTAAGCTTTATCAGGGCAGAAAGGTACGATACTCCTACGCAGGTTCAATTATGCTCTAAGTCTTACTAAACATTGTACGAAATTAAAGAACTATTTCGCATAATAAGAATCGAACTGAAATTGAAGATTTTTAATGTCAAGAACCCTAGTTTATTTGATTTCTCTAATTTTTTAATACACTGAAGGTATGTTATGAGACCTAAATACAGTGAAGTATAATCAGATTATTAAATAAAAGGAAAATTAAAAGGAAGTAATTAATGGAAATAGGAAAAAGTTAATTATTAAAGAAAGAGAATAACAAAGGTAAAATAAGAAAAATAAATTAATTTGTTCACTCTTTCTTTCACCGGGTTTGACTTTTGAATTTCATTATAAATATGTATTAGTTTCAGTTCAAAAATTGTCCTTCATCGTAAAATTTTAAAATATTAGGTCCATATTAGGGACCTAAGTGTTTATATGGTATCTAAAAAGGTGGTCAGATGTAAATGACCCTTTTTCTAAATATTTCTCTTACTGTTATAAGCCATTAGGTGATACCGAAGTCGCAATTATTACTTAGAAATTCAAATTCTCTCTTCTCTTTCATCAATATACACTTCTAATGTGTTGAATAATTATATTATTTTTACTTTGTATCTATCGACTGGAGATGAAATGGTAAAACTCTTAGAAAAAGATCACAAAACATGTATAAATATATGAAAATGTTTTTTAAAAGAACACACACTACCTTTTATATTTGTACTTTCCTCGATTCTATTCTTTTGTGCATCTTTATACATTCAAACTAAAGTTCGTCAGAGTCTATAACGGAATTGCAACTAAACCGTTTAGTACAAACTTTGTTTTAGAAGATTGTTACAAGCAACTCTTCAACTGTTCAACGTTATAGCGGGACAATAAAATAAGAGATGGTTAAACTATGGATTCATATCATCCCAATTCTGTTTTTGTTCTTCACTCCTGCTATACACGTTGATACCTATCATTTTTCCTGCAATGGCCGGGTGAATTGTTTACATAGACCGTAGACGGTGGAACATGATTGTCCAGTACCGTAATTTCTTCCTACCCCTGTGTACAATTTATGAATGAAAAATGAGTAGGGACAACATGATGAGAAATGAGATTGTGGCCCATTAAACGTCATTACCAAACAATTTAAAAGGGAGAATATCGTTTTGTCTGCCTTGATTGCGATCGTTGCTTCATAATCGCGAGAGAAAAGTACTTTTGTAGTTTGAAAAGATGTTTAATCAATTAACTCGTGGAGATTATTATATATAAAAAGATTAGGCAAATTTTAATTTTAATTATGCTAGCTAGTGAAAGAACTACTATATACTTTTGTACGTAGTATTGTTCGGTTTGAGAATCTTAGATGTGAAGATAGCTTTACCGAAAAACAGGTTTTAGTTATTAATACAAAGCTGCAGATTGTGGAAAATATTTTGCTTGTAAACTATTGTTTGTTCTGTCGCCATTAACAGATAATTATGCTCGTGGAATTATGACTGTATGTGTTCGCTTAACCTCAACATTGGTTCAGTGCCTTGTCTCTATATATATTCTCAAAGATTATCTTTCTTGTTTGACTATAGATATAGCTGATTTATGTGAGTTTGAAATAAAAGTTTGAAAGATAATTTATGGGTTACTGGCATACGATTTAATGCCCTGATTTTAAATACATGAATAGTGATCGGAATTATAGTAGGATTGTTAAAATTGTGTTTGGTATAGAATTGTAATTTGATAGGATATTATAGGTTTGTTATATAGGTAGAGAAAAATGTTGCTACTGTAGAGCCATTTCGATCTTCGACATTTAAATGCCATAACAAACACAAAATATCCGAGTAGCATCTAAACGGGCATTTGAATGCTACTCCAATCAGCCCCTTAGATACGGTTGAATCTCTTCTTTTTAAAATTTAACATCTAGAAAATTACCACGAAATTCCGAGTATATATATATATATATGTATATATATATATATATAACTAGAAAGTTAAATTTAAGTTAATATATGTGTGCAGATATCAACCTCACGAAGATATACCAACAAATAAGTGAAGAATCTCATTTTACTTCATTCAGTCGCACATTGATTTTCAGAGAAGTGAAAGATATTTGAAATCAAGGTGTACTATCAGATACGACAGTTATTGTGGGTCTTACAAAAAAATTCTTTGAGCGAGTACGAAGCAGATTGATCCGACTTTAACATGATGACATGAATAATTGAAGTCCAAAATTTTCATGTTGTTGTGTGTATGCTATTTCACTTCATTTTCACGTTGTGTTTTCCTTTCTCGTTATTGATGTTGTAACTGCGTGATTTTACCTCAAGAAATTCTAAAACCACTTTCAAAAATGCAATTACAATTAATTTCAACTTAAACACTTTTTAAAAATATCAAACATGTTAAAAATATAAAAAAAATAAAAAAAAAAGATATTATTCTTCGTCATCATATGATCTTTGTTTGATATGATTTTCTTATATTGATTGTAAGGATAATTTTAGTCGACGATTACTATAGTTCACTAATTTTACCATAACCTATTAAGACAGGTCTAAGCTATTTTACTTGAAATTTTGAATGTTACAATAATTTTAATGTTATTGACGGAGATAATGCTATTTAAAATGGTTTGTTGAGATGTTAATCCACCTGATTAGTGATATGGATTGAGTGACTACTACACCCAATGGGATGGAAGCTGAGCAATAAATAAGGTTACAGACTTACAGGCCTAAAACCTGAGCATCCAAGTCTATTATAGATTTGGGGTCTCCAGTCCTGCCTGTGTTCCCTGATTTTGTGCTTTTCTCAACACAAATTCAGACATACTTTGCACCAACAAGTCATTTCCAATATTTATTGCCTGTACAAATTCAACCATCTCAGCAAGCATAAAATAAGGGGGCTCAAACCTCCAAAACATGCTTGTACATCTTTTTAACCTTTCTGTTTTTCATCTTTCAGATTTTTCAGAATCACAAAAACAATTCACATGATCGACCCTATGGCTTGTATTCTTTCTAGATTGAATATTATTACATTATCTCAGAATAAATTAATTTCGATTCAGTTTTATTTAAAATAAAAAGAAAATTTTAATCTCATAATTTAAATATATTATCTGTAAAGAGTAAAAAATAAAAGGATTGTATCGTATCGTCTAAACTTTTGTCAAAGTATGACTTCATCGAACCGACCACAAAATAATTTAAAATACTATTACTGAATTAATTTATTTGTCTAATTAAGTAAAAGAATAACTATAAATCAGTGAAAAATAGAGAAATACCATATGGACTGTAATTATTTGTCCAAAAATACACAAGTACTCTTAAACCCCCATGGAAAACCATCACAGGCTCACAGCCGTGATTGATACAGTATATTAGCATAAATTCAACCGAAACTACTTAAATTTAAATTCTCTTCAGTTCAAAAAAGTTCAAGTGTATTAATCATTTATATTATTTTATACTAAAAATCATTTCAAACTCAATTCTATATAGTTTAAAATTACCGTTGAAGAAAATTTTAGTGGATGTTTGAAATGAAATTGCAATCAATCTATTTAGTTTGATGAACATTTATTTAACCTAAAGTACACTTCAAATACCTCCATTCCAATTTCATTCCAAAACACAATTTCATCAAAATTTATCTAAACGTACATTCAAATTATATATCAATCAATCCCTCCGTCAATGTACTCCAGTTGCAATAACTGGTTACCATTCATCTAGTAAAATTAACTACGGCCACAATTTTCTTAGTGTATATAACCTTCAACACTTTCTGAGCATCGAGATTCCTGTTTGATGGAACTCTTTTTTGACCCGGAGCTTTTCAGACCGAAATGGAACACACAAACAAACATATAAAAAGTTGTGCTTTTTACAGCTGAAATAAGCTGCTTCACTTTTCAACATAAACAAACATGAACCAATAGTTAATAGAGTAGCATAGCATTACGGTGCACAAAGGATGGTACTAGCCTACTAGAGATACATTCTCTACACTAAAAACACCAAGTACCCTGCATTAAGTGGTAATGGAGTTCCATTCATTTCTCTAGTCTATGTTCTGTTAGAACCTCAAAAACTACCATGGCAAAAGTGTTAGTTCTCTCTACTACTTGATTAGATTAGCTACACCACTTCTTCTTCTTCAGAGTCCCAACAAAATGTAGTACACCAATGTGATTGGAAGAGCAATTAGCATTCCAAATATGACACTGCGAAATTGAAAGTCCGCAGTCAGAAATCAAGATGTGAAATTTACTTGCACGGCTAAAGATCAACACTACACAGGTTCATATTTGATCATATAAAGCAAAGGTGAAAAGGTTCGAGTTCTAACCCCGTGCTTAGAATGTCAGGATGGACACCGTATTCCTTTGCAAAGACAAATGGAACGATCCCTTGGGGAAGAGCAGCCTGAAGTTGGATGCCAAAACACAGGTATTAAAGAATTGGAGCAAAGCATAAGTTCTTTGAATTATGACTTTTGTTGCAGCGTAAATTTACCTGAACAATCGCAATGTGCAACAGAACACCTCTAAGCCCGACAGCAAAAGAAGCAGCCGCCATAACTGCAGGACCGACCAGGAATCGGACACCCATGGAAAACCCGGCAACGGATTTTCCACAAGCAATGATCCTAGGCTGCAGTGCCATGAACAACCCTGCATTTTACATTTTTCGAATTTCAAAACCTCGTAACTTCATCTTGTTCTCTGCATTTAAACATTGATAGAAATCTTACTAATGCAGCAATTAACATACCTAAACTAAACATTGCCATTCCAAGACCAGCATCAGACAAAATCGCAATTGACTTGGCAATTATCGCAGGCATCACCACATGCCACCTACAAGAATTCAAATCATTTTTAAAATTTAAACACCTTTAATACCAAGCTCAAATGAAGCTAAATATCTGATTTATGTCATCTTAAAAAAGTACCTAAAGGAGACCAACGACCAGGTTAGGCCGATGAGGCTAGAGTAGGTGTTTGGATTTCTGATCAGCTTTCTCCAGACCATGATCAATATAAGCCTGGTAATCACACTAGCTGGAGGCATAGAAGTCGGCTTAGCATCCACAGCAGGCTTAGGACGAAGCTCTGTCGTCGAGCTGGAACCAAGCTTCGAAAGAGTAGGCCCTCCATGTTCGGCCACATTTTGTTTGTTGCCAAAGCTGAACTCATCTCGGCCAAAATCATCATAGTCTACATCATTTCACAAAACAATGTTATCAGTCATGTGACATTACAAGACAAAGAAAAAATTGAAAAAAATGGGCATAACCAAGATTTCAGGTTGTTTGTAACCAGAATGACACTAAAAATAGAATTCCCTTGTCTTAAGGAACCTTAACCTGAAAACGACACAACAAAACAAAAACCAAATAACAACCAATTAAACAAATCCATTTCCATGTTTTCCAACTAATCATAGAGCATATCTACTCTATATGACAAATTCAGTTGCATCAACAAATGAAATAGAATTCTCACTTCCACCAATAAAAGAAGATCTACTCCACATTAGTCCTCAAAGCATATGTGAAAAATTCAGTTAAATCAACAAATTTCAACACTAAAAACATATATTCCAAACAATGTACTATTTCAAAATGCTTTTCACAAGAAATTAACATTAGTACCAATGCTTTTCACAATGTACCTTTCGGATGAGCACCAACAATGTTAGCCTCATGATTCCCGCCACCGTAAACATGAAGTCCACCACCATCCGACACCGGAGAAGCACTCGAGCTCCACACAAACATATGCAAGTCCTTCCCTGCCTCACCCTTCTTCGGCGCCGCAACCGGTGAAAACAACCCTGAAGCCACCGGAGCAGGGTACCCCATACCCCTGACACCATAACCACTCTCCTCATCCAACCCGAAATTCGACCCTCTCGGCGTTGGATTCCTTGACGTCTGCGCAGAGTAAATCTCAGCATTTGTCAAATTCGACGCCCTTGGGGTCACTCCGTGCGAATGCCTCGAAAAAATCTCCGACCTTGAGCTCGTCGATTTCCTAACCGTCACATGAAGCTTTCCATCATCCCCAACCTGAGCCTCCGTCTGCAACGGCTCTTTCCCGTCCAATGAAACGATATCCGAGTCGATTCGGAACGACACAATCGAAGCAGCCGTGTCAGGAAACTGCTCCGCAATCAGCATTCTGGCTCCACGGTACTCGAACAAGAACAACATTAGCGTGTACCTAGTTGCAAAACCAATAACCAAACAATTAAGACCTATTTGCATTTCCCAAAATTCTCACAAACCAACACATATAGAAGTAGACCATAAATCAGATCTTCCCAAGTAACAAACTAACAATAGATAAATATGGTTTTTGCATTAATAAGACACAAAGTCAACACCAGGATTTTCCAATTACAGATGAGTACATACTATATTCAGTTGCATTAATTTAACACATAAGAGTGCTTAAACCCCAAAATGCTCACAAGGTAACTAACAAACACATTAATCCATTAATCACGACACTAATCACAAATCTAACACCAAAAAAGGAAAAGATGATTCCCATTTTTTTTGCAAAAACACAAAGATGTCTCCTTTATGCCCTGTTTGCAAGACAATTAAAAAACTGATTACTTTTACTCAGAACTAGAAGCATGAATAAAAGTACCTGAGATCTGAGAATAAGAAGCTATTCAACAAAAGATTAAAAAATAAAAAATAAAAAGATAGAAAGTTCCTCCATGTTAAAAGAGAAGCAAAAAAGGCTGCAAAAAGGTGATTAACTCAACAACACAAGCATTTCCAAACACATTCAAAATCTTCTTTAAAAAAATCAAGAAAGAGTAGTTTACCAGATGATACACTGCAAGACAACAATTTGCACCATGAGACTACCAGAGTCATCACCATACATCCCCTTCAACAACGGAATCCCCATGACAAGCGTATTCGGCAGAGTAGAAAGCGAAAAGAGAGTGATAGACCACTCCAACGATCCTCTAGCAGAGACACGCGACCAGACAGCAAGAAGAGCCAACACAATGAGCTTCTGCAAAGTGTCAGCAGCAATGAAGCGGAAGTTCATGGCGTAAGGATTGTTGGAGGCAATGAAGTGGAAAGAGAGGAGAGGCACGGCGAAGAGGGCGACAAAGCGGTTGATGCCGGAGCATTGGTCGGGAGTGAAGATTTTCCACCATTTGACGGAGCCGTATGCGAGGATCATGGCGACGTAGAGTGGGACTACGGCTGTGAAGACGTGGTAGAGATCTAGCAGGCTTATCATGGTATGGTATGGTATGGTATGGTATGTTGTGTAATGTGGAGTTGATTGGAGAAGAAGGGAATGGAGATAGTTGGGGAACAGGGGAGTAAAAGCAGAGGAGGTGTGTTTTTTTATAGGGGGTGTGGTGGGGTACCCTACCCACTCTAGGGTGGCTTACTCTAGTAGTCCTATACTCGATTGAGTTGAGGGCATTTCCTGGCTTGGCTTGTGTGTAGTGGGTGGGGTGGCCTTGATGAATCAAGTGATGAAATGAAACTTCAATATAACAGTCCATTTGCTAATTACTCACCTCATTTCAATTCAGGTGGTGTATCGGTTTATAACTAGCTGAAAATATAACTGATAATTAAAAAGTTAACTGGTAGTTGATTAGATAGTTGGCATTTTTTTTTTTAATATGCTAACTGAATTAGCTTCTCAAACCAGTTAAATTTTCATCTAGCTTGTTTAAAAACTTAAGTAACAAGTTTTTTTATAAAAAAACTCATTGAGATAAAAAGCTAACTGAGAAGTTATTGGTAAACAAGCCTTTAGTTAAGTACTAACTTAATTTGTTTTTTCTCAGTTGTAAATTTTAATTTTCAACATGTAAATTATTAATGAGATAAATATTATAACTCTATATATTAAATATAAAAGTTTATTATGACTTCATAGTAAATTGGTTGTATTTTTTAATTCACGTTTTGAATTTATTTTTTTATTTTTTCGGAACGCGAATACTTTCATTATTCCAAAGACAGTGACAAAGCAAGAGGCGATCTAAACGATCCAGCCTAAAACAACGAAGACATGAATGGGAAGATCAAACCTACGCTATCATCAAGCACCCAACATGGGGCCTATTTAACATAAAATTCATTACGATAAAATCAAGTATCACATACGGTTTTAGTGAAAGTCAGTTTAGAAGCATAGCTCGCCATCCTTCCCCTTTTGTAGCCCTAAGAATCCATATGCTCTATGGTGTCCAAGCCATAGGTGTGCACAACACCTTCATCCACATCAGAACAGCCTTCCAGATGGCACTCATGACAGGGCACTCGAAGATTAAGTGTTCATGCATTTCCTCATGTGTGCAAACGCAGCAGTTCGTTGTAGCTATCATTCCAAATCTTTGTAATCTAGCTTGAGTCGCCAAACGCTCATTACAAGCAAGCCAAAGGACAAACACCTCCCTAGGTCTTGCCGCATTCCGGCTGAACATTATCCTCCAGGGGATCACGAGTGCGCCGTCCTGCAATTCCCTGTAAATAGACCCGTTTTGAATTTAGGCATTAGCAACATAATATCGCAAACTAGATTTTGTCGGGTCAAGGATCGACACTTAAATATCCAGGAACACGAATGGAGCACATCCGCAGTCATCACTCGATCATGTGTCATGTAGTATCTATGAATCCATTTTATCCACATAGAATCTTGTTTGCCACAGAGATTCCACAACAATTTCATTAAGCAGGCCTGATTCCATACATGCAAAGCAATAATCTGCAATCCTCCTTTTAACTTAGGTTTACAAACTAACAACGAGGCGAAGCTCAATTGGTAAGACGCTTCACATCTAACCAATAGGTCAGGGGTTCGAGTTACCCTAACCATTTAAAAAAAAAATTAGGCTTGCAAACTTTCTCCCATGCCACCGTAGACTTTTGTGTAACCGATTCACTATTAGACTAGATGAACGATCGGCATATTGCTTCAATATGCTGCAAAACACCCTTGGGGAGAGGAAAGCATTGTAGCCAAGAGTTGGTGACAAAAAAAAAAACACTCTGGATAAGTTGAACTCGACCAACATAGCTGAGGAGCTTGGTCGTCCAGTGTGTTATTCATGCTACTATCTTCTAAATCAAAGATTGACACTGTGATATTGTAAGCTTCTTACTCGTGAGTGGGACCCCAAGATAATGGACGAAAAATTTCCCTTCTTGGAATCCCGTAAGTTGTTAGATCGAAAGCTTAACATCATCGGCTACGACGCTAAAGTAAACCTTGTACTTTGTCGGATTAATTGTAAGCCCCGTCACATGTGAAAACTTATTGAATTTTTTTATTAACCAATTGGACAGAAACTGCATCGCCTTTAGAGAGAAGTAGCAGATCATCAACAAAGCTAAAATTAACAAGCCCAGGTTTTTCACACTTGGTATGGAAGTTAAAATCATGTATATTCTTCAGTTATGGCACAACTCTGTACAAATATACCTTCACCAAAACAAAGAGTAGGAGAGAGATGGGATCACCCTGTCGCAAACTCTCTTTGCCTTCAAACATTTGAAGGGATGCCATTGATCATATATCTATAGGAAACCGTAGTATACACAAACATAATCCACTTGATGAATTGAGAAGGGAAGCCTAATTCCTTTCAAAATACTCTCCAATGCACACTTATAACCGTGTCGTAAGCCTTTTGTAAATCAATTTGCAACATACACTTGGGAGCTTCATTATTCCTGTTGTAACCCCACAACAACTCATAAGCCAAGGGCTATGGATAATTTGACCAGGTACAAAAGCGGACTGGTTCTCATGAAGTAGTCTAGGGAGACTCGCACTTAACCTTGCAGTAAGAATCTTAAGCACAATCTTGTAGAAAGTATAATAGAAAGAATTAGAAAAAGTATTTAATTGAGTTTAGATTTTAAATTTATTCCATCCCCTCATGGGGGAAATACAATTTTTATCTTTTGATTTTGATTTTTTATAAAATTTAAAATTGTGCATGTCAATATAGTCCCATATGTAATATGCTCATTCATTTTGTCCATTATAATTAAAAAGTATAAAAAGTAAAATTAATATGAAATTTCAACCACAAGTTATTATTTTAATGAATGTAATCCAACCTTTTTTGTTTTATGTACGAGTAAATGTAAATAATCAAAAGGAAAGAAGGAAATAGTATTAGATAGAATAGTAATCAAGTGTGCACCCTATTGATCAAGAGCTTAGACAGGTAGGTCAAATGCATGCATAAACTTGCACACTTTGTTCGAAGGGACTGATTAGACACCATGAGACCAGCCCAGCTCGGAGGTCTAATGGCGTTTCATCATATGCCATAAGACTCCTCCAACCGAGTAATAACGAAAAGACTCACATATCATGTTTGAAGGATATAATATTTAAAATATTAATTGAGATTTGAGTACCATGTATTATTTTAATAATGAAAAAATAAAAAATAAATAGTGGGGCCGGTTCCAGCCCTGTGCAAGGAGTCCTCCCGTACATAGCCCTTGGAATTTTAGGGCCCATTTTGTATTTTTATGTTTTTCAAATATCTTTAATTTCATTTTTATATTCATATCTTTAATTTTCTATTATTAGGTGTAAGATTACATTCCGAATTTTATTGGCATGAATAGTTATATATTGGACAGATTAAGAATCATAATCATCTCATAATCAAAATAGATGATTTAATTAAAATTTTTTGGAGTTCGAGACTTCGAGTCATCTTTGTCATTTAAAAAAGGAAAAAAAAGTGATAACATCAATAATCGTAATATTTTTATTTTTAAAGTAAAAAAAATTAACTCGATGATTAATTTATAGAGATGTCTTGACTAATTTTTAGGAAGGTTTTTGTAATTTATAAATATGTGTTCGGACGTTTGTAAAGATGAATTTTGTTAACTATAAAAAGTGAAACCGAACATATGTTTTAGGCACGGAGGGGTGTGTTTTAGGAGAGGATTGTCATATCATTTAAATCGCTCCATTTGGCTCGATAAACAATGCTTTGGCCTAAAATACATTTCAAATGTCCCATTTCAATTCAATTTCAAACACAATTTCACCAAAATCTCATTCAAATAGCTATTTAAGTGTCATGGTAATCAGACCCTAATTAAACATTTTAGGGAGTAAATACATTTGAAAAAAAGCAAATAGCACAAAAACACATCTCTGAAATGTTTGATTCATACATAAACAGCATATCAGATAGAGATAGTGAAAGGAGATTCATATTCATTAAAAACGCAGAGAGATGAGATGGGTTCAGTTCAGATAGAGGGTCACTAACTTGAGATTCTCCACTTTGGCTGTAATTTATGTTTCATTTTCATCATTTTAGGCTGTCTTTATGACTCACCATACTATAAAATATCTTGTCCTTTTCTTCTTTTGTCGGAATAAAGATTTACTTTGGGGTCCCAATTAGTACTAATTAAACAGAGTAAGTAAATTCTTCATTTTCATACTTAAATTATTATTCCTTCAAATTATGTTCAGACAGTCATATTTTGCCATAAAGCTCTTTTTCTTCATTTTTCATCTGCAAAAGCTTTTATTAGTAGGCCATGGGATTAGATGAGAGATGTGCCAGTAAAGCCATCTTTTTGTACAAAGTATAATTACAATTTACAAAACCCCAATAACTACTACGTTTGTGGTGTGGAGTGTGGACTACTTTTCTGTTTTGGTTGGTAAATAGTACTGCTCGCATTTAATTTTCACATAAAGTGAAACTAGAGATACAAATTGGGGAAAATTATCTCGGAGTCCAGGTTTAATATATACTCCATCCGATATTTAAAAAAAAAATTAACCTTTTTTTCTCATAAATAATTTTTTTATCCACTAACTAATTTTTTATTATATATATTTCCTACTTCATCATCATTTTATTCAATCTCTCTCTTACTTTAGCAAATTATAATTTTATCAAAATAATACTCCACACAAATCATTATTCTATCATTTTTCTTAATTAAAGAGAAAGTAAATTCCTATGAAGTTATTATTGGACCGGAGGAAGTATAAATTTAAATTCAACATTTACACAAATTCGTAAAAAATACGTGTATTATTAAGATGTTTAAGAGACGGATTAATATTACTAAGGCTTTGTATACTTCAAGTGAAAACTCATCCAGTTTGGTTTAATTCAGTTCAGTTCAACTTTGCTTAGTTATAATTTATATGTCTAACGACCCGGCTCGACGAACTTTCTTGCAGTTGATCCCGGGATCAACCATACATGCATGATTCTAGAGGTGGCCCCTACAGGCCAAAGAGGTGGCTCCCACCGCCCATATAATGTAGCACTTTGCCCCGCATGACACTTCACTCCTGCAATTTCAGATAGTCCCGCTCCGATACAATTTGTAACGACCCGGTCGCTAATGAGTTGAGATTCAGCCCGTTGAACCGGCAAGTTTACGCATGGCTGGCCCACCACTCGGTACGATATTGTCCACTTTAGGCTGGAACCCGCACGAATTTATTTTTTAGTTTCTTCAAAAAGCCTCATACCATAGGGGAGTGGTGGTCTACATATATACCCTTCATCCCTTCAACTCACAAGCAATGTGCGATGTTGGGTATTACAATACTATAATTCAGTTCAGTTGAATTTCATTCAGTTTAGTAAAATACAGTTGAACAAAATAGCGTTAGAAAGTGCATATGTACCACACATATTTAATTATATAATATAATGTGAATAAGCATACAGCCATAAAAGAGAGGGTGGGCAACCAATTGGTACACATTGGCCCCTGTTTTTACACAATGACAAACCTGCTTTACGGCTCTACCGATAACTACATTATTTTATGTGTATTACTCTTTTAACCCCATTGAACCAAAAAGGCTGCAATTTAGCTCCAGTCACGTGAGTAAACTTGCTTTCCCAACCAAGTATTGATGGAGGAATTATTTGCAATTTACTATATTGGACCGAGTTTCCCTCATAAACTCTCCCCATTTTCACCGATGAACAACAATCTGCCCAACAGATAATTGCTTCAAAAAATATTGTCCACCATAAAATGTGGTGTTGGGCATGATTTTCAAACACTGCCCAACATATAACTTGCTTCAAAACACAATGTCCAGAAGATCAATGTGGTGTTGGGCATGATTTCCAAACAATGTCCAACAGATAAATTGCTTCAAACCACACTGTCCAGAAGATAAATATGGTGTTAGGCATGATTTGCAAACACTGCCAAACAAATAATTACTTCAAATAACACTGTCCAACAGATAAATGTTTTGTTGGGCATGGTTTCAATTTCAATATGTCCGACTAGATAATTAGGTTAAGAATGAAGCAACACACTTTCTCTCTCTAGCTTTTTCCAAATTTCATGGGCAAAGATTATTGTCACGTTTTCTAGTTTCCATAAACAACATTCAATCAAAATGGGGAAATACATGGAACTGTTGGATGTTTTCAAATACACTTGCAGGATTAATTCGCACTGCTTGCAGTCGGCGCTGATGTACTAACACAAGCCGGCCGGTCAAGCTCAGCACAACAACCGCGGTGGAGGAGATGAGGAAGAAGTTTGGAAAGATCAAAAGTGCTAGGATTGGAGAGATCGGAAGTGCTAGGAGATGGGGAAGAAGTTTGGAGATATTTTCATCATGAAGATGAGAGGGCTCCAGTCATACTTTAAATTTTCCGATGTGGATTTGAGTACTGGGGGAGGTGAAGGGGAGAATTGTGTGATTGAGGTATGTTAATAACGAAGGGGCAGAATTAGATTATGAAAAATAAGTGGCTGGGATAAACTTATGTTATTTATAAATCGACCTCGTTTGATCACGTGAAATGATTGAAAATAAGGAAGTCATAAATTGATGTTGTACGTAGATGGGCCACTATACGTGTGATGACTGTTCCACTTTTGTTACAATTAACTACAAAATGTCTTACCACCATCCCATATTTTAGTTACTGTAGAAGGATTTATTTAGTTTGGTTGGTTGTGAAAAAGAAATGTACTGGAAAGTAGAAAAGCCGTGAAAGAGATAGTATCGAAAGAAAGCGAGTGTACCCAAGAAAGTGATACACACACCAATCTATGCGCGCTAGGTTTCTTTCCAATGGAGAATAGAAATGACAAGTGATTAAACCAGTAGTAGCATAGCATATTAGCATGTTGTTGTCTTTCATTTTTGTCCATGCATGGTACAATTTTCAAGATCCTAATACTGCTTAAAAGGAGACCAAATCTTTCATTTCTTCATCATAAACAATTATTAATCCTTCCCGCGTGTCGATCTCTCTTATTTTCTTAGACCTTCTTTAATCATGCATCATTAGGTAGCTTGCACATTGATATTGACATTGCAGTTACATAGCGAATATTTCATAGACCTTTACCTATGTGGGAACTTTCAATATTAAGGTACTTTAGACCTCTGTAAAATAACACTTGGACTGATTGCCATGCGACTTAAATGTCCTGATTTAAATATTTAAATATTGATCGAAATTGTAATGGAATTGTTAAAATTGTGTTTGATATAGAATTGTAATTGAATATGGTATTATAGTTTTGTTATATAGGTAGAGAAAAATGTTGCTACTGTAGATACATTTCAATTTTCGACATTTAAATGTCATAACAAATACAAAATCTCCGAGTAGCATCCAAACGGGCATTTGGATGCTACTCCAATCAACCCCTTAAATTTTATTAAAATTTATAATTTATTAATTAATACCTTCATCCAATTTGAAATGAAACATATATGAAATCCACAATTTTTAAGATAATATGTAGTATATTGTTAAAAATGAGTTTGAGATAGAAAAATACATGCGAGTCCAATAATGCGTGGTTGAAAATGAATTGTATTGTGGGGCTATTTCGATAAATGAAAAATTATTTTACTTTTGTGGAATGTCTAAAATGAAAATTTGTTTGACTCTTAACGGGGCATGAGTATTAATTTGAGACTAGTATAATTTGGATCCAGATCAATAAAATTATTATTAAGATATTATCTAAATCATATTCTTATAATATGTATATATACAAAATAATATCTATTAAAAAAGTTAATCTCGAATCAAACGGTTAGATCTGAAGTACTTCATTTCAAATCATGATGAATTTATTTATTTTTTAATTAAATTAAAATAGAAGTAACTTTTTTAAAACTATTACGTACACTTTTTTGATTTGAATTAACATTTAAACCTTTTCTTTTTTATTTGCACTACAACTTTATTAAAAATTTAGACTTTACCTTTTTACACTCGCATTCCCCCACAACTCATCTATAATTCCCCCACTCCAGTTTTTTGGGTGGGTATCATACGGGAAACTTGGGACTTTGGAATTTTGAAAATGAAAATTTAGGATCGGGATAATTATTGTACACCCAAATCCCGTTCCAAATAAAGCGAAATATTTCGGGATTCAAATAGGATTTTGGGATCCGAAATAAGCCCAATGCATATTCAATTATTCATCATCCAACTTAAATATTGAATTTTTTTCTACTATTCTTAAACAAATATGGACAATATATGATATTTGATTCGAACTTTTAAACATCATGATACATATGATATATGTAATTTCACTATAATTAAATTTTACCATGTATATACTTGAATTCGAATATAAAATAAAACCTAGATATGCTGGATTTCAAGTCTCGTTGCCTGGGCCTTTGGTAGACGAAGAATATGTTCATCAATTTTGTGCAGTAGCATTTAATCAGATGTGTTTAGCATCAACTAAGGTCTAAGGTGTCCTCCGTTAATTAATATATCTATCTATCTGTTAATTAAGGCAATTATTCAAGGTGGGGGGTAAAATGAGCAAAATGAATTGTGCACACATCGGATTGGGCCTGTTAGTGGAACTGGAAATGAGACCCATCAGATTGGAGAGGTCCACGTACACAAATTGGACCTCATTTCCACTATTGGACTCTGGATATGAGCTAACAAAATAGTGGCTAAATTTTTGGACTATTTTATTCTATTTTTAATTCGACCTCGTATCGATCTGGATACATATCTATATTAGATGATTAACATGTAAGATCTTACAAATTAATATATGTTATAATTAAATCTTAACTGTTAAATATTAATGTACAACAATACCCTTACTCAAATTTAATTATTACATTTATAAAAACTGCCAAATATACCTCTTATATATAAAAAAAAGATTGCCATACGCCACAATCATTCTTCATCTTCATCATTTCATCTATTTGATGTTTCAACTTCCTTCTTCGTAGCTTCTTCGTCAACATCTCTATATCTGTTGTTGCAATAAATCAGAAATTTTATAGCAACTACCGAGCATGAAAAAATTTAAAGGATAACACTTGATATGTAATGAAGTCAACTTGCAAAGATGAGATGCAATGGAGTGGATCGTTTTGAACCATTTTATCTTAGACAATCCGGTCTAGTAGTTTGGTTGGCCTATCAAGAGAGAGCTCGGTATCACAAAACTTAAAGAGTGAATCATTTCAGAGACAAACCGGTCCTGTCCTGTCCTGTCTTTTTTTTTTTTTTTTTTTTTGTGTTGAAAAAAACTAAAAATACCA
>JAYMSP010001946.1:0-27527 GCA_036897095.1 Plantago elongata | reverse complement strand
TATAATGTCGTATTCGTTAAGCTTTAGAAAGTAACAATTAGCACATTTATGTTTGTTGTAATGTATTCCTTGGCCTTTGGAGAGAGAGTTACATTCGCATTTAGTTTTCGAAGTCCTTGGACGGAATTTACCTCTCTTCAGTGGAGTATTTTATGTGTGAAACATTGCAAATAGAAAGCGGAAAATATTTTTATACAGAATACAATTTAGATTCTGCACTGTTTTTATCCAGCCATTGATTTCTAGTGTATTGGTGGTCATTTAATGTGTGGAGTGAATCAATAAAGACATGTTATTTACAACCATGCAACATAGTCTTATTTGCTTCAGCACCTAGTCTTTTACTAATTTTAAATTTGAGGTCAGGCTTCTTTGCTTCATGACCACCTTTAGGCTTCTACTTGAACATTCACAAAAATATTTATCAAAGAAAAATATTACTACTTGTTTTAAACATTACATTTATTTATTTTATAAGAAAATGATTTATCAAGGTAGCATTTACGTATATGATTAACATGGTGTACTTAATTATTGACTCAATTTGGTGAAGATTTATTTTGAGATAGGACGTTGATGATTCAGTACTAATGATAATGTTTCTTCAGTTGGGTGTTTAATTTGACCAGTGATGAAGCAACTATATTTTTTTATTAATTAATATGAAATATAGCATTACAATTACAATTGTTGAACAAGACGAATTTATCAATCGATTCTAGATGCAAATCACCACCGATCTCTATTCAGAGAATATAATCACCCATTTCGGGGAATCGAACCCGTGACCTCATAGTTACGAGGTGTCTCAGCTTGCCACTTGGCTACAGACGCTTTGACAATGAATAGAGCCACCATTGTGCAAATTCTATCTCACTTTTTTTCGAAAGATACACGTGTCAACATGCACCCAGTTATCTGTAAAGGCATCTTTATGCTATTCGTAAGAACTCCATTGCTCTAAATCAATTTTGGGATGGTTTTATGTAATGGAATCTATTCATGAAATGCCATCAATTTTAATTTTGGATTTGGATGGTTTTATGGCATGTAATCTATTTATGGGAACTGCATTGCTATGAGTTAATATTATTGGGATGATTTTAGGTTCGTGATTCTGGTGTGCTCTACTGCTCGACATCAAGTAAACTTTGTTATATATAGTTATCATTTGCCTTTTGGAAATATGTGATTTACTTACTGCTCGCAGCCTTGCACTGTGTAATATATGTATTTGACCTTGCCAGACATGTCATAATATTGAAATTGAATGTGCTTTAGGGAATGTTGTATCTATATATTTAGGTTAATATAAATACTATTTTTTTCCAAATTACAACTTGGATTATGGGTAATGAATAATGATATGATTTTCAATTACATATTGTTGTAAACTCAATTCACCTCAACCAGGTACCAAAACACTAATTAAACCAATGCTTAATGTGATCCAAAGTCTACTCTCAAAGTGCTTTAAACCGAGCTTAAAGTAAAACATAATTAACGAAATTAATAGTACAAAAAGATGAGAGCCTGTTTGGAAATAGAGAGTTAAAGTACTAACTAGAGAAAGAAAAAAAGTAATGAGTTTTTAGCTTTGATCGTTCTTTGATACCATAAGAGAGTGAGTCGAACGGATATAGGACGTAAGATATGGACAGGTGTAGATTCGTTGTTGAAATAACCTGTCCTGTTTTCTTTGAAATAAGGGGTGCTTTCGATTATGTAGATGCTTGAACAATTTGTCTCTTCATATTATTATGTCCTTGTTTTAGACTCTCTGCCCCCTTACTCTTCCTCGACATACTAAAATATATATATGTGGAAAAACCCCGATGGTTTCACATTTCAAAAGTGTCTGAAAGTAGAGGGAAAAGTGTATTTCTACTAACAGGTGCCTAAACATTAGCGATAATGAAAGGGATAATTTCATAACAAAAAGTCGTGTAGAATAATACAAAGATGCCATTTCAATGCGCCATCATTTTACGTAGTTTTTCCGGAATATTTGAATTTGTTCTCGATTTACTTTTTTCATTTTAGTGGTTAACTTGAACTATATTTTTAATTTGTTCTCGATTTAGTTTTTCATTTTAATGGTTAACTAATCGATATGCATAGATCTTATGTGATTCAATCACCTCAAGAAAAATGACAAATATACGAAAAAAGACGACAATGTAACTAACCTCAAATCTGCAAGACTCGAGATCTAAGCACGATCTATCCAAATCAAGCACTGGTAAGAAATTTAAATGAGAAAGTACGGAATACAATATCAGTTTGTAGTTGTATAAGGATACATACACATCTACACCTGTTAAAGTTCAAACATTAGATGGAGTATAGTAAACTTGGTTAATTGCTTGTAAGATTTGGTTGAGAACTTTTGGTATTTCGACGGATCGTTTTTGATTTAACTTGGTTATTTTTATTTTATGTGTATCAGTGGATTCGGTCTGTTGGGTTCGTCCCGATTGTATAGCTGTTGGATGTTTTGAGTTAAATGAAGATGGCGAAGAGGAAAACTACATAGTCAAACTTGTGACTAGCAAGGGGCAACGAATCACAAATGTAAGTATATATCTTTAAAATCTGGTAACTCAGTTGCTAATATTTAAATGTTCGTAATCAAAATCTGGTAATCTGCTCCATAATCTTGATTCCATTATCATCTTCTGTAGGCTCTTATTTCATTTTGTTCTTGAGTTCGTGCTCACTTAGTAGGTCATCTCTCTCTAACGAATGTTAAATGCTTAAAACTGGAAGCACCTTCTCTATAGAAACTGGCTTATGTCTACTATATTTTGGGGAAAGTAGATCATGTGTAAGGAGAATGGTATCTTGTATTTGACTTTGGATTGGTGTATTTATCATAACTTCTACTTAGATTTCATTTAACAATTGCTATTTGCTTAAATATTGATTACTTGTCCTTTCAGGCAGCTTCAAAGCCAATCGTGTTATCATTCAATGGTGTTTTTTTGGATTTCTGCCCTGATGCTGTGCCTGCTAGGAATGGACCACATCTGCTTCTTAGTTACCTGGATCCTTTGTATGTATTTCTAAGATACTGTTTACTTCTTTTTTGGGAAACATCATCTTAATTTCAGTGAAATAAATTACACAGGAAGTTAATCGCTCTATAGCCTATACCTGTCAAAATATAAGCTTAACTTTGTATATCAGGCATGATTTCTTGCTGCCACATTAAAGCAGGAACAACTTACAAAAATGGATGTTTGATCTTTTACTCCGGGTAACTGACATTATCGAAACATCTGCCTTTTATTTACATAGGCACCAAAAGACACAACCTGACATAGGGTTTCACAGAACCCTTACTCCCCCCGGTGATGGACCAGACTAGTGAACCAACACATTCTGAGCAATCAGGACTGAATCCATAATCTGATACTTAATTTATTCATGAAAACATTTTGAATCACTGAAAGTATATCACCCAGGACATTCTTAATACCTTCACGATAATTTTCTGAAGTCCAATTACAAGACCGCCATGGCCTATAATTCTTGGTATATATGACTGCCATGGCACCCTCTTTGATCATGTCCCAAAATGGCTGATAAAAGGAAAAAGTAAAACCCTCTGGTCCAGGTGTCTTCATTCAGATTTTGAATCAGAAAAGCATTCTGATTTACTGAAATTGTATCACTGAGACTATGGTCTACAATCCTTGACCGGATTCAAAATCTAAATCTATTCACTGAACTTTCTGATAATCTGATTCTGAAATTGTATCACCCAGGACCTTCGTGTCTGTTAACATTTCCCAATCATTTTATGAAGTAACAAAATTAAATGGTCTACAATCCTTGATATCTGTAGCTCCAAGTTTCTTAGGACTTAATAACACAAGGAAAGTAGCATTAGCTCGGTTTACAACTTTACCCTGTTGATGGAAATAAGACATCCTCTTTGATCATGTCCCAACATGCCCTTATAGAAGGCAAATGCAAAACTATAAGGTCCGCGAGTCTTGTCTACATTCAGACTGTGAATCTGTTTAGTGAATAGCCTCTTAAACCTCAAAGCTTCTTCCGTGTTAATAGCAGGGATGTCGAGTCTCTCTAATTTCGGCCTCTGAGAAACTGCTCCCTAACAGATCTTGATAAAATTTCATGAAATTTCAATGTGTTGCTTATCCTCGAACGTTACTCCATTGACTATCAGCTCTGAAATTACATTATAAAGCCTTTGAATTAGCAACTGAATGAAATTCTTTTGTACGATTATCCTATACATATTTAACCATATGGCCCATGACCTTTCCATCTCCAACATATTCACCTTTTCCTCCTGTTATTAAGCTCATCTAAGCCTACCTTAACATACTTCTTAAGTCTAACATCACCAGATGGTTCAGTACTCCATTTCTTCAAATTTATCTTCAGAGCTTTGAGTTTTTGTTAAAAGATCTGTAGTCTGATAGGGCATGTTAAAGGTGATCTTCCATATAAATTTATTTGGAGGATCAAACTCCACCTGTAGACCATCTCCATCAGTTGCAACTCACTCAGTCTCTGCTAAATCAGCATTCCACTCACTGCAACTCACTTTGCAACTCTGCATAATTCACTACTCCATTAGTGAGGTCCAAAATCTATTTTTTTTAACATTTCTTTCAAACTTAATTATTCATTTCATTTTCTTTTCTCATTTCCTTCAAACATTATTCTTGAATTGATTTTAAATGTTGTTAATTAATTATAACAAAATTACACTAGTATTTTATTTTTTTATTAATTAAAAATAAAAAAATTATATGATCTAGGTGCAATACTCCATGTACTATTTGTGAGAATCTAATGAAATTAGACAAGGAAATTATATTGTCTAGTTGCATTGATTTTAAATGTTGTTAATTGATATTATAATGTTATTTATATAATTATTATATTTGTCGTAATGAAATAGCAAAAAAAATTAAATAAACAACAAAAAGGAAAGATGATTCAGCAAAGAAAAAAAGAAAAGAATAAAAAAACAAAAATAAATAAATAAAAGTAATGGTTTTGGCGCTGGGATGCTGGCTCCTACTCTGCTGGAGTTGGAGCTAGAGTTCCACCAGTGTTGCAACCCACCGTTGCAACGCTGGTGGAGATGGTCTAAGGCAGCTGTTTTATTGTTTACTTCCTTCCACATGAAGGTGCTGACTACAGACAGTCTTAGGCAACAGGCTATGTATGTGGTGGATTGGTGCATTATGTGGATGGATGGGGATCAGTTGATCATATGTTTTCTTCATTGCAAAGTTGCTTGTCAGATCTGGAATTCCTTAATCCTCTCCGGAATATGTTTTTAGTATGTGTATTTTGGTTTCTTTGGAGGTAGATGAACAGTATATGCTTTGACCATGTGTATGTTTCAGAGTTGAAGATTAAGGATTCTATTATCCAGTCCCTGTTCTTTGTAATTTACTAATTTCAGTATACTTGTGTATCAAATTTTTTTATCTTGATAAGTATTGAGATATTCTATTTAAAAAATAAATAAATGTAATTGGCGCTTGTCGAAAAAAGTATGACATCTTCCCTTTTGCATTTCATTGACAAAAGCTTCAATCTCGTATTCTCAAATCTACTCAGGGTCTTTATACCAAGTTTTACATCTCCCGCAAACAAATACAGGAAAGTTATCTAAAAATAATAATTGTAGAATGCTTTAATATTTTTAGGATATTTAGCCTCCCAACTGTTAACCTGCCCAGTCGAGACACTGTTCGAGCAGGTGAACTTGTCATCAACCAGTGACAAATTCATCTAATGACTCACCCTGATAAAATTAGAGAATTCCTCGATAGCAAGTGTTCCAGCTGTGAATTCTAGGTACATCGATCAGCCTATAATCCATCCTGGTTTCTGGTTCAGGGAGTGGCCTGCCCCTCTGTATTATCTTCAAGTGCTATAGAAAAATCAACCGAACCGTTTTCTGTATTATCACAAGAACTAAGCACCAGGAAATTGAAATAAATATTACAAAGAACAATTTCCTGGATTTCGTACGATATTTTTAGTGCCTTCTAGTCAACTTGTGATTGCCTCTTCTGATGCAGGAACATGCATCTCTAGAGTCTAGAGGGCCTTAAATAATATGAACCCATGCACCAGCAATCTGCTTCCATGTAAACATAGTGTTTATCGAGGTTTCTATAATTCCATTAGGTTCTCTTTAGCTAATAACAGTACTGGATGCAACAAATACTGACCGATGCAGTAACAATACTTAACCAGTTACACTGACTTCTAGCAGATTGGTGCTTTGTCAGGCTACTTATTCTCAATTTTATTGTTTCTGTTGGTTACAGTGGCGTTGCATTTATAGCCAACAGGAATCTGTCCCGGAGTGTTGGGTTGTTCTGCTGGCCAACGGAAAATGAGGAGAATGAAGCTTCTGCAGTTGAAATTCTTGACGATGCTTGGTCTTTTCACATGGATGATTTTCAAGGTGCCACTCTTTTAACAGTTTGTACTTAAGACACAGTGATTTGATTTATGTTTGCACGTTGCTACATGTGGTTCACCATGCAATGGGGTGTTCAGTTCATGTATGTATTCCGGGTGCTCTCTGAATATATTGTGCCGGTTGGAGAGCAAAACCCTTGATACATATTTTTTTTTCTTTGTTTTTGTTTTGCACTTTAAGAAGATGATAATTTCACTTGTAGTTACTGCTTAATCTCGAAACACTATGATGGGTAAGGGTCCCAGGGGAGAGCGGGGCTGCGGGGGTATGTATTATAAGGAGGTAATTTTCTCATGTAAGTGCACTATGAATGTCTGGAAAGTAAGAATAGAGCATGTTTTATAGTGATGTAGATCTTCACACTTGGTTCAGGTAATCAGTTATCATCCAACTGGCATGCTTCAGGATGATAACGATCTCTGACATCGAATTACTTCTGTCTCAGACAATGGTGATGAAAACGTTCTCTTGGGACTCTGTGTTGACAAGGTTTCGCAGAATGAGAATATTCAATTGGCACTTGGAGATCAAGAAGTAGAAGTATCACCATGTTGTGTTATCCTATGTGTAACCATTGACGGAAAGATTTCAGCTTTTCACTTTTTCAGGTAACACTGTTACGATGTTTCTATTTTTTCTAATTAGCTGTTCCCATGTTTATACTTTTGTAATTAGCTCCTCCTTGTGTGTTTGGAATGGTCCTTGGAAGCTTCATTATTATTAACTACTTCTATATAGTGCTGTAGGTGCTTCATCATCACCTGAGTATGTTGTTTCTGATGAGGAAGACAATACTACTCAGGTACCTATTTCGGCTGAGGAAACTAGCAAGAAAACTGCTTTGAAGTCTGAATCTCATGAACATACCAGGCCTGAATTCGGAAAGACAGATGTTAAGGCTACTTCTACACATGACAAGCCACCGCCTTCTTTTCACGTAAACCTTCGATCAGAAGAGCAAACTGCCTCAAAAAACACGAAACTGAAACCAATTGAAAACTTTCGGAAACTGGAAGTGGATGAGCCGGAAAACCCCCTCTCAATTTCTCACACCCTGGATAAAAATGCTGAAAAACAACCAGTAGCTGAAGTTAAATCTAGTCCACATTTGTTCCCGGTTAAAGAGGTGAGCGATCTCTCCAGTAAACCTATGGGCAATTCTCCACACTTGGGTCACAGAGTGGAGCCATTTGGTAAAGCTCCAGTAAAAGATGTACGAGGTGCATCAAATGATACTTTGAGAACTGCTGCAAAGTTTTCATGGCCTCAACCAGGTGGTACGTCTGACAAACCTGCGTTGCAGTCTGCTGGGAGAGTTCTTCGCGACCCTACAGATGTAAAGGAAAAGATCAATACTCCTCTTTCATTCTCTTCTGCTGGTCAGATGGGATCCGCTGTACAGGGGAATAGACAACCGGTGCCTCAATATACTGTCCGTCCGTGCCTGGATGAAAGTGGCCCTTCTCAAAAATCTTTTACTTCTGCATTCAAAAAGGAATCTGTTGCAACTTCATCCACAGTAGCATTTTCAACCTCGGCTCAAAACGCACCTAAGCAGTTTGGAAATGTACATACTTATTTGTTGTTTATGTTCATGAGATTAATTATGGTGATGTGAATTTAATGCAAGCTCATCAACATTTCAGTTTTTAGATCATATCATCTGGAAATTCTGTATGTATGCTCACCTGCTCATGTCGTCTGACTTTCTACTATATACCTGAATCTTTAGGTTGAAGAGATGGCCAAAAAGTTGGATAAACTTCTAGAAGTTATTCAAGGACATGGTGGTTTTTTAGATGCTTGCATAACAGCTCAAGAAAATGATGTTGTCAGATTAGAAGACGACATGTGGGCTCTTTCTGACAGATGCAGAATGTGGAGGGTTTGTTCTCCTTTCATTTATATGTTCTTTGATGAAAATGCATCTACAATGAAAAATAAGAATAAATTGGTTTAGCCAACTAAATCGATTTAGGGAGCCTTCTCTTGCATATGTCGCAATTGTCGAGTGCATTGTTACTCTTTTCCTAACCCCTATTTGGTCAATAATTATGTCTGGTTTCTATTTAAATCTGAATTGGAGAACTTCATCGACTTCTGTCTACCATGATGGCAGTCTGAGAAAGGAATGTTTGGGTATCCGATGGGCATAGGTGTCAGGTGATTGTGACTCCAAATACAATATAGAAAAAGTTATCCTAAATTATGTCTGGAATGGACACGCATACATGTTGGTCTAATTGGGAGATGAGCAAAATAGTTCTCTTCCTTATAATGTATTTAAGTAGAATTATTGAAGTTGTGGGAAGGTATAAATAAATAATAAGGTGAGGACAATCTAAATACATGGCAGAAAGAATTGTTCATGCTCCAGGATATGTCCGAAGTTAGAAATCAAAAGAGAAGTGAGTGGCCAGTTATATCATGTAAGATTGGTCTCATGTGAATCTCTTGTAGTAGGATTCCAGTTGATTTACGCGAGAATTTTCCTCTTGTAATCTGTATCTTAACTGGAGATCTTACTACAAGAGATCCACATAAAACCAATCTTATGTGATACAACTGACCGCTGAGCTGTCATTAAATGCAAATCGCTTTAATTGATCGGAGTCACTCAGTAAAAGTTAACTGAATCATTTTTTCTTAATATGCTGCATTAGTGTTTCTAATGGATTCCTTTATTTGCACCTGAGTCATTTTATATTTAACTTTTGCATCTTTATACATACAAACTACTCCCTTTGTTTTTTTTTTGTTTAAGTGTTACATTTTGTCATTTTGGGCACTTTTAAACAAGTTGTACATTTCCCTTTATGGAAACCCAGTATCTTAATTTATTAGAAGTACTTTACTACCCTTCTCTCACATTTTTGTTACCTACTTACGAATTTATGATTATTATACCTTAATAAATTTTCCTTGTTTATGCATCCTGATTCTAATTGTTCTCATGAAAATGCAGGGATTACTCGATGATCAGTCGAGGGAAGTTCAGTTTTTGCTTGACAAAACAATTCAAGGTTTGTTTTCTGTCCATATTAGTTAACTCTAATTTTTTCTCAATTCAGGCTAAATGATGATTCTTGAACTGTTGGACCCTTTATATTGTTATGTTTGCTGCACGGAGGAGAGTGGCAAGAGAGAACAAGATCCAGCTAGGCTCAACAGTTCCAATACAAATTATTCGGTGGATAATAAGTGTCAGCCTAAATACTTCCAAACAGAACAAGAAATAGTCTAAACCAATGCCTCTTGCTAGCCTCTTGCTATTATATTCTACTCTGCTCTAAATAGAAACCATATTGATTAGATAACATCGTCAATTGTTAGCAAAACTATTTAGGCACAGTGGCACACATGGAACGTGAAGCAAATAGCTATAGTGTGAAAGGACCAAAACAATGCCACTAATATAAACTAAGTTGAATGCTTCTCGCATCTAGACTCCAGATCAATGAGTATCCTTTGCCAGAAGCAGGTATTAATCTGCATAATCTAGCCATACTATGGAAGAAAATAGTTGGAAGTTGTAAACTAACCTCCCAATTATGTTTGATCCATTTATAAGCAGATTGTGAATGGCCAATACTCCATGAGTGATACAAAATACTTTGTATATGAAATCTTCATGTCTCTTGCTACTAGCTAGCAAATCACTATTGCTCCTCCAAGTGATGCGTTTTCTTCTGAACAAAAATGGAATACCACTCATTCTGGTGATTTCTGGATGTTATTGATGAAAATACTAGTATAAATCTCATTATTATTTACGCTTAGAAGATAATAGGGATTAGTTGCCTCTTGATTTTACTACTCTATGATCTAGATATTTTGTCATATTTGTTTTCTGTTGTCATTATCTTCTTATATGATTGTTAGTGAGTCCGAACAAGCTTGATTTTAACGTAGTGCAATGAAAGAGTCCAAAGAAGCTTGATTTTACTATAGCAGTGATGTCTCCTATGGGTTGAAAAACACTAAAATGTTCAGATACTTGTTCTTTGTAAGGATTCTTAGGGACTTTCTGGTCTTTGTGTTATGCAACATAATGCTGTGTCTTTTTTGGTGTGATAAAGTAATCATGACTTTCATTGAGCTAAACAGTAGAGGTACTGACAATTTTTTTGAACTTACAAAGTACTGATACCTTGCTTCAACTTAATGGGTTCTCCATTCCTGTTTCAGTTCTTGTCAGGAAAGTATATATGGAGGGAATCTTTAAACAAGCCACAGATAGCAGATATTGGGACCTCTGGAATCGTCAAAAGTTGAATTCTGAACTTGACCTGAAGCGAAGATGTATATTAGATTTAAACCAGGTTAATTCCGGTTAACCTTAACTGCTAGGGTTCTCTGATTTATAATTTAGTTTTTCAAATCAATAGTTCATTATCCATGCATACAAGATACATCCCTCTTTCCTGAAATACTATATAATTTTCCAGGAGTTGACCGACCAAATGATTGACCTGGAGAGGCATTTTAATGCTTTGGAACTCAATAAGTTTGGGGATAATGGTGATATACATAGACATCAAAGTGCTTCAAGGAGTTGGTCTGGAAACTCGAGGTATCTCTGCGGGCATTAAATTGTTGGAACTTCTGTTTCTTTCCTTATTTGTGTGTATGATTGTGTATGTGTGTGGTCTCCTCGTCTGATGACCCATAGTCTGCATAGTACCCTTTGAGCCTTTTGGTATCACTTTTATACTTCCTGCCTTTAAAAAAAAATTATTCAGAATTTCAGTTTTCATTTGGCATAAAGTTTAAGATGGTAAGAAGAAAATTTGATTTCTGGAGTTAATACATGATTTAAGTTGTTGAGAGGAAGCTTGACAGAGGATGTGCAAATATAACAAATAAGTGGAGATGGTGGGTTTCCATAAAAGGAGAGTGAATGCTTGCAAAAAAAAAGCCCTATATGTTTTCGGAGTCGGAAATGTAGGAAACTTGTTGATTTGGTAAAGTTGATTAACTAGTAGGCATCACACTAACTAGTGATGACTGGAACATAGATGGATAATATTAGAAAATGATATATTAGCTTATTTATGGTTCTTATTGATTTGGCAATTTGTGCGAGTTGTCTTACTACTTGAGATGGTATTGTAGAGGCTTACATGTTCATATAGATTGTATATCCAAGTCTAGCCTGATTTATTAGCTCAAGATACAGCATTCTGAGATTTGATCAGTGGATATGGATAACACACTGAAATAGTTATCTTGATCTATCATAATTTCTTACCTGCCCTTATTTAGTCGATTTCTATCAGATTCGTTAATGCTCTCTCTTCTCGTAACCTTCTACCTTATTTCTTTCACAGCTACCATTTACGTGAGACTCTTTTGCCAACAAGTTTCTTAATCCCTTGTCTGCAGCCATTTTGATATCTTGACTGTTAGATATCAGTGTTGTTAAACTAAAGAAGTCATTTGTAGCCCGTAAAGTCTCCTTGTTCTCCTAAGGATTCGAGGAAGTAATCATAAATTTGTTATGTATTAGATTTTAATTGGGGTAAATAACCATTTTACCCAAACTTTATAATCCCACCCGAGATATCCGGAATCCCTGCTGCAATCCTGCCCGGGATTTCCGGATTTTGCCCGGGATGCTATGTTTCCCGCACAGGTGCCAAAATGCACCGGGATAGCGGGATCTCGCCGGGATTGCCTTTAATGATCCCAAAATAAGAAATTATTTGAATTTTTTATAAATAGAGTAGCATACAGAGAGAACACACCTTTGATTTCATACAAATTTGTCATGTCTCTAGCACATTGTTGATTGGTTTCTCCCTGGCAGGCAAATTAAACCCTTGCTCAGCTTGCATAACACGATAACTGCACAATTAGCAGCTGCGGAGCAGCACTCTGGATGTCTTTCAGAACAGATGGCTGCTTTGAGTATTGAATCTTCTACAAAACATGATGCAAAAAGAAAGCTGTTCGAGTCGATCGGCCTCTCCTATGTTGGAGACTCTCATAGATCCCCGGGTAGGGATAGCACATTTAGTACTCCACATAAAGAGCAGTTGATAACATCATCTTCTGCTGGGACTAAAGAACAGTCTAGAAGAAACCAAACCAGCAACACTAAGAAATTTGAACCAGAGACTGCAAGGCGACGTCGTGACTCATTGGACCGGGTAATGTTTCTAGGATATTGGCTTACTGAAATTCAATATGCTTGATACTTCATTCTGAATTTTAATGTCACAGGCATTGGGCCGGGTAATGTTTTTAGCCGTATTACAGTCTTGAGAAAAATATGACTTGTAGAAAATGAATTTCAGAACTAGTATATATTTAGAGATAATATTAGAAAATTATAAGTAACCACTAACCATAACAGGATGAGCTATGTTAGCAATTTTCATATTATCACCTAGTTGTCCAAAATATGACATGACTGTGTTTCGTAGTAATTTTTTATTTTTGTTACATACCATCATAGCATTATTCGATTTCCTCAATGGAATTGTAGTGGGTACTAGTACTGTGTATCAAATCATTTAAAAAAACAAACTTTGTTGAAAAGTACTCCCTCCATCCCGCTAAGCTTCACTAGCTTCTTTTTGGCACTTTTTTTTAAAAGAAATCCAATAGTTTATTGTTTGTTTAAGAGAGAAATGATAAAGAATGGAGAAATCTTGAGAGATAGGAGAGAGAAATGATTAAAAATTGAAAGAGTATGAGAGAGTAGGAAGGATAGTGGGGTTTTACTTTTTTGCTATTTTGGGAATGAGGCAACGAGACAGCAATAAAAGGAAAGCAAGACAAGCTTGGCAGGAATGAGGGAGTAGTGTTAAACTGTTAATACAAGTAGGATGCAATATATAATGGCATATGAAGAGAAGATGAGAATGTAGATTGACATGGAGAGATTAGAGATAAAAGATAGATATGACATGGAGATAGGATAGAAATTCAAAATGACATGGAGTAATTGGGAAATAAAAAAAGAAGATGGATAAGAATGGAATTCCAGTGTCCCCAACCTCCCACACTGTACACAAATTGTTATCTGACCACAAGCAGTGGTAATAACTACTCGATACTATGTAACATCCTCTGCTCCAATTTAAACTACACAAGGTGTGCTACTGTGCTGAACACAGAAAAAAATAGAAGTGGTGTTTTATGTGGGATATATGCCTAAATAGTGAGTAAAAGCTGTAATTGGAACTGTTAGTGGGGTATTGATTAATAAAGAGTGATAAATAAATAGCGAGTGATGTATAAAGATTTCGAATTTTGTGTTGTGTAGTTTTAAGTGGGGGCACTGAGCATGAAACGTGTTTAGTTTGAAATGGGATGGAGAGAGTGACCCGACAGGAATCCCTAGCTCTGCCACTTGTCACAACTATGTGCCCCTGACCTATTTAATCCTTCCCTGACTCCTTGTTAGGTTATAATTCCTGGTTTCCAAGCATGGTAGTTACTGGAAATCCAAGTACATGCACCATTGCTCTTGATCCCAGCTCTAGAATGATGGATATCGAAGTCAGCTGGAGAGGAAGTCAGGGGACTGAAAGGAATGATGTATAAGTACTCAAAGATTATTGAGCATTTAAACCTGAATGTGTATATTCATAGTCTTCCGTATTGGGTCAGGATGGGGATATATGTCTTGGTTATAAATTAGTTTCACCGCATTGGTTACCCATAAAATTTGAGAAAGTTGAAAGGCACTTGTGATTTTTATTGATAATTCCTTGATTTAAAGTTCTTCGTTATTGTTCAAGAGTCGTTACATGATTCATCATCCTTGACTACATAATGCAGAGTTGGGCTACCTTTGAGCCTCCTAAAACAACTGTAAGCAGGATGCAAGTTAAAGATGTTGAGAATGGGAGTTCGAGCCGATCAGGTATCATAGCTCAGTTGCAGAATAAAACTGAAATTCCTCAAGCAGGAACTTGGAGTTCCCCTAGGCCCTCTCTGAGTCATAACAAAAGCAAAGGTAATAATGCTATCTTAAGTGGAGATGTAGAGTTAACCATACGTTCCCTTATGTACACTGTACAAAGATGGACACATTTACGCATATGGGGGTTTAGGCGAGGAATGGGGATATTGAATAACACAATTGCATATGTCCGAACCATTTCTAGAAACATAAATCTAACCTTGGACTTGGTTGTGGAATCCCGAGGTGTGGTCCTTTCCTCTCCTAGGGGCTGGTGGAAGTAAATCCCAAGTAAATATGCTGAACTTGTAGTTTCATGACAAATGAACTTAACAATTTGTACACTTCGTGAATTGTGACTTCTGCAGGTACTTCTGAAGGAGCAGCAAAACAGTCCAATGATATAGCATTAGCATATTTGTCCCAAAGGGAAGCTGCATTGCAAGATTATGGAACCCAAGGCTCATCTAACTTTGGACTTCCAAAACCGTTGCCACAATCCATGTCTAAGCCTAAAGTGTCCCAAATTGGTGAATTAGGAGCTTTTAGTTTGACTGATGAAAAGCCAACAGATACTTTACATATTGGGGGAAATATCGATTCTTATGGTGGTAGCAAGTCTAAATTCTCTGAGCAATCTGCTCGCAATCTCAGTCCAGCTCAATCCACACCCACAGGGTTACCCAAGCAGTCACTGGAACAATCCTCTAACACCACTGATAATTCAAGTAATTCCAAGGCTGGGTTTTATGCTAGCGGGAATCAGAAAAATACTTTGATAGCGACTGATAGTAAGAACACATCATCTGAATTCAAAATTCCAATTACATCATCTGCTTTCAGTTCAGCTCTCAGTGCATCAGTACGGGGTCACAATGGTGGGCCGGCTACTACTCCATTGCAACCAGCTTTTGGTTCACCATCAAACACAAGTAACACTGTGCCGGCGTTTTCATCTTTTGTGTCAAAGTCATCTTCACAGATTGTATTCCCTGTCCCACCTACTTCTGATGACACTGTTGCTGCAAAGCAGAACACATCACAATCTCAAGAACCAGCTCCTTCTACCTTGCTTTTGTCAACTCCTCAACAAAATCTTTCACCTGTATCCTCTTCTTCCACCATTGTCAAGCCTATATCTCTAATGTCAGCCTCTGCATCCATTGCAATGCATGGTTCGAAAACTGAGCAGAATTCTCAGGTACCGGCTCCAGTTGCAAATAAGCCTTCAACAACGGAAAAGGATCTTAATACCCTGGTCTCAGCCTCACAACCTGTGTCAACAATATCCACACTTGATTTGAATCGTGGACCCTCAGCATCGCCAACGCCAGCTGAACAATCAACAGACTCAAATTCTGGATCTGAAGTTGATTTAGGCACCTCCTCAAACTCTACATCAATTTTTGGATCAGTTGCGAAGACTGAACAGCCTGCTCATGCCGAATCTCCATCTCCAGTTGCACAATCAATTTTTTCGAATCTTGGGAATTTGAAGAGTGCTGTTTCAGATGATTCTTCTGAAGAGGACATGGAAGAGGAAGCCCCTGAGACCAATCCGACCGCTGCCTTCACGTTAGGGAACCTTAGTGGCTTTGGACTTGGTTCAACTCCTAATCCTGCCACTGCAAGGTCAAATCCGTTTGGTGTGGCTTCCGTAAACAAAGATACGAACGCTTCCACATCTCCATTTACAATGCCGCCTCCGAGTGGCGAGCTGTTTCGTCCGGCGTCTTTTAGCTTCCCGTCATCTCAACCTCTGCAGTCAACAACTGCAGCTCCCTTTTCTGGTGGATTTGGAACTAATAATCCTGGTCAAGTTTCCGGAGGGAGTGGATTTGGCCAGCCAGCACAAATGGGAGTAGGCCAACAAGCACTTGGTTCAGTACTTGGTTCATTTGGTCAGGCCAGACAGGTTGGAGCTGGTATACCAGGAAGCACTGCTGCTCCAACTGCCTTTGGTGGTGGGTTTGCAGGTGTTTCTTCTGGTGGATTTGGAGGTGGATTCTCTTCTGCTGCTACAGGTGGTGGATTCGCAAGTTTGGCATCTGCTGCTGGAGGATTTGCAGCAGCTGGAAAGGCTGTTGGAGGCTTTGCTGCTGCTGCAACGTCAGGGGGTGGATTTTCTGCTGCTGCGGGTTCTGGAGCTCCGGTTTCAGGTAAGGACTGCATATGCACTCCTTTATCTAACTCAAGAATGACCTGAGAAAAATATCTTTTATTCTGCTAAGATGATTAGTTGCAAGGATATTCTCTTTTCAGTTGAGGTTTATGTCATAGTTGCCTTCTAGTACTGTATCTGTTAATCGGTAGGTGCCTTGTCTTGATAAGGTGGTCATAATGTTTTGGTGCTTGTTTAAGTTTCACAAATTTGTGATGATATAAATGATTGCTTTGATTTCATGTGGATTATCTGACAGTATTCTGAACATTGCTAGGTGGTGGATTTGGAGCTTTTAACCAGCAGGGCAGTGGTGGTGGTGGTGGTGGTTTCTCTGCCTTCGGTGGTGGTTCAGGTGCAACTAAACCTCCCTCGGAGCTCTTCACACAAATTAGGCGATAATTACATCTGACAGGGTGTGGTATGCTGAGCATTATGTAAAGCAGGATGTTAATTTGATGTGCAGCTTTTTGTTCAGCTGCTTATCTGTTCAGTTCTGTAGCGGCCCCAAGATGATTTTAAGAATTTATGGTAGGATTATGGTAGGACTCATCTTAGGGATCACATAACAATATAAATTATGATAGAGTTACGATTGTTTGCATCATTATTCTGTTCGTAATGCCTGTTGTGTTTCGCATGTTAACTTAAACCTCAGGATACTGCATAACAAATATGGAGTAGAAAAAAGCTCCGCACTTGAGTTTCTGGGCATTATGTTTGTAAATCTTTCCGTTTATATCCTTCTTGATGATGTACAGTACCGTCTCGTATCTGGCTGTTAAGCAGTCTACTTATATTCCAATTTTAGTGTAGTGAAAAACTGGATTCTGGAATAGTAACTAGATTTGACTGGAGTTTTTGATTAACTCATCTAGATAGCATTTAATATTTTGATCAAAATCAAAATGTATATTATTAATGATATGCACCTTTAGTTTATTATGAAATTACAATGTACATTAATTAATACTGATAATTTTTTTGACGATCTAGTTTTACCTTCTAAAAATACCTTAGGGGCTGATTGAGAATCGATTTGAATTGAGAAATGTCTATTCAAATAGTTTGTTTTGTGTATAAAACATGGGTATTTTTCAATTCAAATCAATTTCCAATCAGCCCCTAAGATAAAAATAAGTTGTGATAAATTATTTGTCTTGCAAGATACAAGGGTGAAGATTGAGTGAGTGATTCGAATATTGAATATTATGTGACGATGGTTGACTTTTGATCGCGAGAGGGTAAGGTAAATTATGTAGTGTGGAGTGTATGAGAAGCTTTTGAGTGCAATGGAAGAGTGGTCTTCTACAAGTTATTGGCTAGTCTCGTTGATATAGTATACCTTTTAATGGGTTACATGAGTACATAACGTATTTGGCCATGTTAGCATTATTTTATGGTCTCTACAGTGCCCCCTTAATGGCAGTAGTTGAATTTTATTATGCAATTTGATTTGTGAGTTTTTATCCATTTTTTGTATTGATCTGGTATATCTATAAAGTTGGAGAAAAATAATATCTAGTTACAATTTTAGAAGATCTTTTAATTACATATATATACACCCAAAATGAAAATTATGAGAGAAATATTTTCATTTAAAAAATCGAAACTGAAAAATGGTAAATGTGGGAGGGAGTGGTGTCATCTAATTGGTCCACTATTGCAGTTCCTTCTCAAGTGGTGAACCAATCACATGTTTTTCCTTTTTCCAATTTATTCAAAATGTTCAAATAACTGATTACGATCTCCATTAAAGCCCTAACTAAATCAAAAGAAGAAGAAGAAAACTAATTTTCCATCAGACCCCTGCAAATTTCAATCATCTTCTTCTCAGTGAAGCATAACCGCCACTGAATTTCCATTCCATTTCAAAGAAAACCGTCATCTCAGTTGTCAAAGATTGTTGATTGCATTGTACATAGAGTGGAAATTGAATCGATACACAGACGAATGAACGATGCATTGTGGAATTGGTCGGAGAGAGATAGGCGAATGGTGCCGCGATTATGTCGGGCTACAGTCGCTGGCAGTTAGGCTCATCCACATTCAGATTGCTTGCGCTTTGATTGGATCCCTTGGTGCGCTCTACAATGGTGTTTTGCTTGCTACTTTGTGCATTTCACTTTTCGCCCTTGTTGCCATTGAGAGTAGCAGCCAGACACTTGCTAGGACCTACGCTGTTCTGCTCTTCTTCTCGGTCTTCATTGATGTCGCTTGGTTCTTTCTCTTTTCGAATCATATGTGGTTCGTTTCTTTAGTCCTTTTCATTGCTCCACTGTTTTCATTAGATTGCGAATTGTTTTTGTCATCTGTTGGAGAAATGTAGCTCAAGTTTATGATTATCATAGCAAAAGGATAATTCATTGCTTCTTTTTTAGATTGCCCATTGTACTACTAGTAAATTCAGCTGTTCGAGAAAATTTAGGAGAGGAATATAATTATCGTAGCTCAGTATGGATTAATTCTTAGAAATGATTATTCATGAGGTTTTGCTTATGGAAGTATAATTTTATTAATCTATTACTCAATATTAGCTTATGAAGATTTGAGGAGAAGCTGGCCTCTCTGAGTGTGTGCAACTGTAATGGAATTGGCAGTTGGAAGTGTGTGCAATTGTTTTTAAGTGACATGGAGGATCTTGTTTCTATTTAAGTTGTATTCCTAGTTTGGGGAATTGAATGTTACTTTTCATATTTGTTACATTGCGTTCTTGTTAGTTCTTGGCTGCTGAATATGAAAGCTCGTTTTCTCGATCTAAATCTATCCTCTGAATACTGTGGTCCTTTTCGCCTTTATTGTTCTGGCTAGGTTGTGTAACTTCACATATAATGTATACTCCTGTGTATGCAGGAACATCTCATTGGATACATATGGAATCTATGCCAGATTTTCAGCAAAAGTCACCCTGGTCGTGCAAATTATTGGCTTTGCAGTGAAGTTGTTTTCCTCTTTCTTATGGATACAGATGTACAGGCTGGGTGCTGCTCAGATAGATAATTCAATTCCTAGGGACACAGATGCTGATTTCAGAAATAGTTTTCTCAGTCCTGCTTCCACAATGTTTAGACGCCCCTCTATTACTGATGCGTATACTGGAGGACCCATATATAACCCTGCAGCTTACTCACCTCTTTCTGAAGATGGCGGGAGCGATACTTCTATGCATGGGGTATAATTATATTACTCAATCTTTTAATTTTAAACCAACATGTGCTCTTTCAATGCAATTATTAAGTGGAAAAGAAGTTATGCGTTTGCGTTAGACCTACTTTCTTTTTAGCCCATTGACTTTGAAAATGATTCTTCGTCTCTTGTAAGGCTGTGGTTATCGATCCGTCTTATGAATTATTTCTGGAATTGAGAACTTCGGTTACTGAAAAACATGTCTAACCTAAAGTGATGTTAAAGCAACATCAGACCATAACCAAGTTATAGTTACGTAGAACTTGAAGTGGTGCAGTGTGAGGTAAAAAGTGGCTCTAGTTGATTCATCTATTTACTTTTGTGGCGGTGAATGTTGAATGTTGATCACCAATTGAAATGAACATTATAATTATTTGATGCGTTAAGTCTCAAACTTTTGTGAATATGCTATGTATATGTTTCTTTAGCTCAAGTTTTAGAGTGATTAACATATTTTTATCTGAAGCTTTTTGCTTCCTGCACCAATCATGGGGGTCAGGATAAACTTGGTCAGGGATCAATACATCATCAGTATGGATATTTGCTTGGGATAACATCATGCTATAGCTCTACATTTTGTTATTGAGACTGATGGATTAAAGATGCTTCTGAGATGTTATCTATAGTTTCATAAAGGACAAGTGAAGTATCGCTGTCCAGCTGATACCGTAGAAATGGGATGTGTGTGGGGCGGAGAGAATTAGGAGCTTATAAATAGGTCCACCTAAATTAAATGGACACTTAATTAGTGTTTACCTCACTTGTAGCAACCGTCATTGTGATGAAGAAGCTAGAAATAATAATTTATTTATTTTTAATAACTTGAGATCATCTATCAAGTGGCACTCCCCTAAGCTGTTCTGAAGTACTTATCTTGAGAAAGTACCCTATGTGAAGTTGCACTACAGCATGTAGCAAGTAAACTTGGATGCTGATAAAGTTAACAACTTGACAGAAAAAGCTTAGGATGTTCTTTAAATGTGAACAGCTATGGCAATGCTTTCTATATCCGAAGTTTTTTGGTTTTAGGCTGTTAGAGTTGTTCTTTATGGTAACCACATGTGGAACCTTCTGAGTTGCTATATTTTGTCACCGACTGTCGCGTAAAAATTGCTTTAGAATTTAGATTTGATCTCTTCTTCACTAACCAGGGTTGTTACGGTGTTCAATCAATCTTGCACTCACCACTGTTGTTGGTATGACATGGGAATAGATGAAACAGTATGATTTGTTTTCATGGGTATAACACAGTAACAAATCAAATCACAAATGAGGGAGGCTTATCATGAAGCGGTTCGCGAGGAGCTATCTTTGATGGTTTAGTTTGAGTGGTTAATCTATATTGGGGTGATTTTGTGGCTGCGAGAAATAATCAGTGGTAACTCCTTCCCATGTAGTATTAAGGTTTTGGAAATTTTCAATTGAAACACCTGGGTGTTCCAATCTCCTTATCCCACTGAAGTGAAAATTTGTAAATTAGAAACTTGTCTTGTCATTGAAACATTCAACTTAATAACTACAAACTTGGTATTGTCTCTGAAGTCTAAATCATTAGGAATTGTTAAAATACTTGAGAATTTCCGTTCCTAGTGATCCAGAACATAGCTCGACATGCTCATTCTTTATATAGTTTGAAAATTTGATAAGAAGTTGAGTACTACGAGTTGCCAACTTATTTGAATATGTTCTCTGTAGTCTGTAGTTTTTTTTACTTTTTCTTAACAATGCAATCGATGGCCAATAAGTTTTGAGCCTCTCTAGAAATTTCTATCCAACAAGTTGTCTTTTAATTTTTTCCTAAATAACAATTGAAAGTTCCTTCAATGACCGTGGTAGCTAATGTAAGATACTAAGATCTAGAGTCTAGACAGTCTGACTTTCAGAAAATTTGAGGATACATTTTTTTTAAATTATGAAGACATTTTTCAGTCCCTGGTGGTTAATGTAAGTACTAAGATCAAGACAGTCTTACTAAGATCAAGACATTTTTCAGTACCCTGGTCCCTGGTGGTTAATGTTCGGGGCTGTTTGGTCCGGCATTGTAATCGGTCCATTTGGCTCGATGAACAGTGATTTGGCCTAAAATACACTTCAAATAGTCCCATTTCAATTCCATTCCAAACACAATTTCACCAAAATCCATCCCAATGCCCATTCAAATTCTATACCAATCAGCCCCGTCCCCGGTGGATATGCAAGATGTAGACAATCTTTACAGTTTACTCTCACATTTTGTGATGAATTTAGTGAAGTAAGGATTATATTTACCGATTGCATCTGTGTTATCTTAATGTTTCTTTTTCGCTACACTCAATTCATGTTGGTTTTGTTTTCATCAATTTGAGTTTCAAGACTTTTCAGTAATCTGAAATTCAACTTCCAAGCTTTGGCGGTCAATATCTGACATTGTGCTTCTGGGTTCAAAAGGCTGTTCCAGATTTATTTATTTATTTTTTTGTGAAAAGTGAAAATAATTAGTATGCCTTTAGATTTTTAAGACGATAACATGAGTATTTCTAACTCTTCCTACTGTGAACATAACCGGAAAAGAAGTAAAGTCCCTTCATGAATTACCAGAATATCTTAATGATCAATTCCTACGATTGTGAAAGAGGGTAGTTGGGAGATGTAGAATGTTACAGCCGGCAAGCTATAATGCACAGGTTGCTGTAAATTATTTGAGTGATAGGAAGGTGACTTGTGAACCATGAATCTGTCAGTGAATGATACATTTTTGGTGTTACGAGGGCCTAGTTTTATTTTACAAGTCACACACTTAGGGAAGGGTCTGAACTTTAATACTGGTGATTAAAGTTACTTGCATTGCTTTTTAAATGTTGCCAATTGTCTATGATTTTCTGATGAACATCGAAGTTCTCAGTGGCAGCACTCATCTTCTGATTACAAAGCAATACTATATATATAGTATATTTGAAGTTGTAGCAACAAGGAGAAAGCAGTGAAAGCCATTTGTCGACGTTTTGTAAATTTTCAATCTTTTCTGTGATTGTTTGCTATCTGAATTTAGTAAGATGAAGTTCCTTCATGTAATAACTTCAGTGTCGATCATTCTGATAGTTGAACGATGGCCTTTCTTTTCCCCTGATGACAGGTCTGTCAAAATCATAGCGTGTCTGCGATTGACTTAGCTTCTACTGCTGAAACTTCCCGCTTGAGGCCTGAGATCACCCATGGGCAGAACTTGTCGTGCTAGAGATGTAAGCTTTTGGTACTTATCTCAATAAGTTACCCCCCACCCCAAGCACCCACATTCTTGCAAGGTTATGTTCTAGAATATTTTTATGATTTATGCTCTTTTGAACCATATGCAAAACTCTGGATTTTATGGCTGAGGGGTTCTTCTGTTTCTGGTTTTTTTTACAAACCTTTGTACTTAAGTGAATCCTATGAGCATAACAATAATCGTGCATTTGCTTTTTGGCATGATGTTAGATTTTAGGTAGCTGAGAACTCAGAAGCTTTCTAAAAACCTACAGGAGATAAAATGTTGAACTAATTTAGATTCTACATTAGACTCTATTTTGTACTTACATGATTTTCTTTTTCAGGATGAGACTGGGAAATTCCAAATAGTTTGAACAGGACTTCTGTATCTTTCATGTGGATTCTTCACCGACCACCGGTTACAATTTCATTACTTTAGGACACATTCTTTTGCCAATCATTGAGGCATTGATCGTATAGTTGATGAGAAGTTGTACAGTTTTGCGGCTGAAATATGTGATCACGTGCATAGTTGTTTGTTGTGGAAAAGATGACAGTGACTATATATATATATATGCAACATTTTTTCGAAATCCATATATTCTCATAAGGTTTCATATTATTTTACTTTTATAGTATGGTAAATCTCTTATCGACTTTCTATCTTATGTATAGAATTTGTTTAAATTATAATATATTATAAATTTAAATCACGCTAAACAAATAAATATATAGCTTGTAAAAGAAGATCCCGATCTAATAATAGAATCCTTATGGTAAGAGTAGAAACTTGGCATGTACTTAATAGTTCATGTATGGATCTTAAACTTTGAGATTTATCCTCAAATCAATTTTTAGATGTAATTTTCCGTGATCAATAATTTCTTGATATCAATGATAGCATTATTGTAGAACATCATATATTTAGCTCAGCTCCATACGATTAATATTATGTAAAGGAATAAATTAATTTTAATTTTAAAAAAATCAATTCCAACTTAAAATTAATAATAAATAAAAATAAAATTTACATTATAATATTCCATGGACTTTTCAAGTTCCACCTTAGTAATTATACCTATTAAAGTATAAAGAACACGATATTCGATAAAAGTAATCATAAACTATATAATACTCCATTCGTCCCTAATTCAAGTTTCCGTATTCCTTTTTGGACCGTCCCTGATTCAAGTTCTCGTTCTATGTTTTGAAATATTTGAACCCGTCAGCATATTATAATAATCTAAGTTGGCCATGTTAACTTCCCACTTTATTTTCACTATTATTTTTAATAAATTCACATTAATTTATTATATTGCATTATAACCCATGTTTGTTCCGCGGAAACTTAAATTAGGGACGAGGGAGTATATTTTTCATTGCTAAAGTTTACAAATAAGAAAACTTTTCTACAATTGTTTATAATAGTGACTTAAACTTTTGAGTGATAAACATATTGTTTTATCTCTAATGTACTTAACAGTTGATCTATATGTGAACCTTTTTGTTATAGAGTCCGTCTTGCGAGAGACTCTTACATTTTGGAGAGTCCCAGAAATCCCCTATAACATATAAATATAGACAATTTACCTTAAAAACTAGACATTATGAAAATTCACGGGTCGACCCGTCCGGGTCGGACCGACCAATGAATTTTAATTTAAAATAATCAGAAGCTTATCAAGATTCATCCAAATTCAAATATGTTGAGATTTTACTCAAATTACCTAGATTTATCATGAAATTGTCTATGTTTATCGTGAAATTGTCTATGTTTAGCTTGTAAACATTAGTAACAACGTATGTATCCAACAAACCCTATATTTAGAAAAGGGAAAATTACATATGGTACCTCTGCAATTAGGGGTGTGCATGGATCGTATCGGATCAAACCCGATCCGAATTTCAGATTGATCCGATCCGAATAGTAACTTATACCTTAAATCGAAATTCGATTCGAAATTTCGGATCGGTTTCGTATCAATCCTAAAATGGATAGGATTTTTTCAAATTTAAACCGAAAATCCGAAATGCAACAACTTTAACATAAAAATTAAAATTTATCTGAAATGTAACATCAATTCATCCTTATCAACTAAACAAATTCATATCAGGAGAACATAAATGTAGCATCCCAGATCAGAACAGTTGCCATTAACATACATTCTTCTGAATTAGAAACACCATAGAACAAAAGAGGAACAACAACACACATGCACAACAGAACAGAGAAAATAATGGAAGGAGTCGGAAAGGTTTCAGATCGATCTGAAGAGAAGACAACTAAAGATTGGAGACGACTGAGAACAACATCAATGCGCGGCTGAGGAAGGGAGAGATACGGCGGAAGGTGCAGCTGAGCAAGGGAGAGAGACGGCGGAAGGAGCGACTTTGGGAGGGAGGAGATGGAGGAAGAAGTCGGAAGGGAGCAGAGAGTGGGCTGGAGTCTGTGTAGCCGTGTAGAGAAGACGACTTGAGAGGAGAAGAGAGCAGCAGCCGTTTTTTTCAAGATATGTGAAGAAGAGAGTGGGAGTAAACAGATCTAAGATTTTTTTAGTTATAAGTAATTGGGTAAAAACATAAAGATGTATATGAAATAAAAAATATTTATATATATATATATTATTTTTTCGAATTTTCAAATTAATCCAAAAATCCGCGGATCGGATCCGACCCGATCAGAATTTTTTCGGACTGGGAAATTGATCCGAAAACCGATCCGGAGACATCGGATTGAACTAGTTCGGATCGGTTTTTAGAATTTCCGGACTGGTTTTTTGAATTCGGACTAAATGCACACCCCTACCTGCAATTGACCCCCAAATCAGATTCATCCCCATAATTCAAACAATTAGAGCTTCATCCCTATACGAGTTTAAAATTTACTTCCAAACCCAAAAGTCAACTTTTTAAATTATTTTATCTTTTCTTTATAATTCAAAAATTATATTTATTTTTACTTATTGCAAATTTAACCCAAACAAGTTATGTCACGCCCTAAAACCAAAAATAATTTGGCACGATCGACCATCTATCATGAAATGAGCTCATACCAAGACGAAGCCTCAATTTTATAAATCTTTTTCTAAACAGTGGTAAACAACAGAGCAATTACAACTCAAAGACAATAAATACAATTTTAGAAACCTCTATTTAAATAGAACCATCAGAAATTACAAAACTTTACTAGACACTACTAGCTGCTCATCCGACTTGCTCCCACTAGCAACCTCCTCAGAACCGCAATCACTTACTCAACCGAAAAAAATGTGTAAGGGTGAGCTCCTGGTACTTTTACCCGGATCATGTACATAAAAAGTATACACTCAATTTTATATCAGAAACTTAGTCGAAATCATTTGCATAGCATATGTCACAGTACACATTTCACATATATAGCTCAATTCAAATATACACTATGACCACACAAACTGTGGTGGCACACATGCCGTCTTTCACATAACATATCCCTCACCACATGTGGGTCACAATTACCCCGTAACACATACGGGTCATCAATATAACATAAGGGAAAACCCCAAAGCACGGAAACCCCTTAACACATAAGGGTCCAAACAATTCATAGGCATATCGATGAGCATAAACGTACGTACACATAATCCATGCTTTATCAAATCACTTTCACAAATCGCTTACACAAGAAAAATATTTATCTGACATACATACTTGATCTTATTTTGAATAGATTATTATTCCAAGTCTCATTACTTGATATAATAACCATAAGTAGTTTGTTAATAAAAAACAATACATTTATACTTTATAATACGAAAAACAGAAGTAAAAGTGTCAAGAATTCCCCTTACCAAAAAGTCGACTCAAATATGACTTAACCTAGCTAAACACCAATCATTCCTCTAACTTTCACCTCGAATACTCCGAAAATCAACACTACAATGTAAGAATCCAAATTAAATATTTATATAATTAGATGCACAATTCAATTTCGAGGAATTATATTAGAATAACCAAAACATCAAATTTTGTCCTTTCAAGAAACATGAATGTGTTAACTAGTTGTAAAAAGGGAAAATTTACATACACCCCCTGCAGAATGCCTATGTTGCATATGGATCCCTCCAGATCAACAATTACATCCAGGTTCATAAATCCGTTTTTACGTTGACCAGCTTAATTCACTATTCATTTTACTTGCAAACCAAACACGGCCTTAGCCAATTCTTTTCACTTTTACTTACTCGGTTTGGAAAAATTACAGTACCAATTGATCTTCTTCCACCCGCCAAACTTCTTCCGTCTTCTGCTTCTGCCAAAACATTTTCTGATAGTGGTAGATCGAACGGAGGAAGGGTAGATCGGTGGTGGGTGGTGGCGAAATCGGTGGACTGCATAAGGAGGCGATGGGTGGTGGCAAAATCGGAGGAAGGGCTTCTTCTGTCTTCGTCTTCTTCCGTCTTCTGCTTCCGCCAAAACGTCTTCTGATAGTGGTAGATCGGACGGATGAAGGGTGGATCGGTGGTGGGTGGTGGCGAAATCGGTAGACTGCAGAAGGAGGCGATGGGGTGGTGGCG